>JBBPLX010001131.1:0-11105 GCA_038090015.1 Leccinellum albellum
GACTCCATCCTAATGGGGGAGTCCAACTGCTTATTTATTAGGTGTGGTCGACATAATTCGTAACGCCAAGTACACGTTGACCTAGCCTCATGTTTAACAGGTTTTGCTACATAGCTGAACCGGGTATTTAGATGTGCTCATTCGTTGATCGTATTTCTCTGTCCGCCGACATGACCTCAAACTCGAGTTGGGTTCCAGATGAAGGCGCCCAGGCTCTCTTTTCCGAGAGGTGCTGGCTTCAAGCCGTCATTATTACTGCAATCGCCTATGGTATTACAGTTTCGCTCTACTTCTCGTCACTCTATCGCCTCGTCCGTGAACAAAATCACCTCGAGTTCAAGAGACGTTTATTGTTACTCGTCTTCATCACCATCACCTTCCTCCTCGGAACTTTAACCATGATTGGACTCGCAGGATTCACCCAGATGATATTAATCGACGATCGTAACTACCCAGGTGGTCCAATTGCATTCGAGATCAGCATGTTCTCTACTCCTATAAACATGGTGGGAAACGTAGCGGGGACCATATCTAACTGGTTATCTGACGCTCTGGTGGTCAGTGCAAATCAATTGCTCTCTAGTCAGCATTGACCACCAAGTCAGGTATGGCGCTTCAAAATCATTTATCAGAATTCAAGTTGCCGAGTCCCTCTCTGGATCGTTATGTTCTTTCCTTGCCTGTTGTTTTCAGGCTCGGTGTGTCAGTATTCTATTCTATCAAAACTTGGTGAGACGGGCCTGACACACGCTGTGAACGCGTAGCTATGGGAATAGTGTATCTGACTACGAATCCATACTATACGACGGGTGGCACAGACCCCTTCGTTCCCCCTTGTGCTACTTTATCGCTGGGGTTGAACATTATTCTTACTATTGCTATCGTTCTCCGTCTACTGATTTTCCGATACCGCATCGTCTCCCTAATGGGCCAGAGATACGGTACACAATACACCTCGGCTGCTGCGATGGTCATCGAATCGGCCGCGCTGTATTCTGTCATGTCTGTTGCCTTCCTCGTCCTTTTCGGGATCGAAAGCGCGGTTTCGCTGGTGTTTGCGCATTCTCTGACTCAATTCCAGGTGACGGTTATTTAACCAGCTCACTTCTACATTGCTCACGAGCACCCACCGGCATTATCAGACGATTGCCACGTTGCTAATCGTTTTCCGGGTAGCTAAGGGTAAAGGATGGACGCAAAATACTGGCATTTTGGTAGGATCAGACCCTTCTCAGTCGGAAACCATGCAGCTTCCCTCACCGAGGGCCCCCGTTACATCGGAAATCTCTGCGTAGCGGGGGGGATATCCTTGGTTTCAAAGGTTACAGCGTTAAAAGCCGCCCACCACATTTACTGTATCCGATTGTATGTCACATCCTCAACCCTGCCTCTACCAAATATCGTACTGGATATGTCTCTCCTAACACATCTGTATCTACATACGCAAGATCCCCAACTTAATCTACGTACATAGAGCTTATCTTGAATTAGGTGCAATTCTTACGTCGAGTCGCATAAAGTAGGTACGTCACGCAGATCTTCAGGCTTCCATTTTTTCGCGTTTGATCCTCTTGAATTTACTCTCGTTTGGCAACCTTGGGACTCACATCCGACTGAGTACTACATGCCAAACTACTCACTGAAACATCGGGATCGACTCTCAGCTACTCACGCCAGTGGGTAACGACAAGTGATGCATCATCAGAGATCTCAGTCTGAATCAACTCAGATTTACTCGAATGCAGACACTGACGGGATGATTAGTACATTCGACTTCGAGCAACCTACATGTTCACGCCATCTATACGGGAATGTTCTCTACGGCCACTTCTACTTCCCCCAGGTGCCTTAATATCTCGGCCATCTCCATGTCCAGCACCTTCATTTGGGCACGCAGTTGGCAGAGCCGCGCCGCAGCCTGCAAGGTCCCACGGGAAGCTTGGACCCAATATCGCTCTACCTCCTTTGTCGCTGTAGAGTCCAGAGCTTTCCTCCTCGTCCTGTCCAATATGTCGTCTCCGTCCTGACCTACCAAGTCTGACCTGCCACTAGGCAACTCTAAGCTCCTGCTCGAGGACGCTCGGGCGGTCTGGACCAGTTGTACTGGAATTTCTCAGTACCTATCAGTTCAGAAGCATGACGACGACCGGCTGGACTTACGGGCTGGCGCTTCCAGGACCACTCCCGAGTCCCACCTCGCCTTCTTCCGCCCTCCTGGCCAGGTCGATCGACTATGTTTCACTTCAAAACCCTGCACCAGATGCAGGCGGCGCACGCACCGTTCGCGAATGTCCTGTGTTCTGTCCAGACTGCTGTTTACTTCGGTCCTACGGGCTGTCCCCGCTTCACACTCGTCCTCCTCCCTCATATCATCTGGCCTTGTGCGCTGCCTTCAGGTCAGCGCGGTTCGGGCTATGTTAAACGGGACGCGGGCTCTTACCTTTTGTCCTGTAGACAACGACAATCTTTCGGACGTTATAGACCAAGTGTGGGACAGAGTGTTATTGAACGCGTCTGGAAGTACCTCTGGCGCATTGTCCCCCACCATCCTCTCCGCAGGGTTTGTTGCTTGCGCTGGCGCAGGGTTCGTTTGTTTTGGTTCAGGGACCTTAGTCTGTGCGGGCGGTTTGTCAACCGCCTTCTCGCGTTCGGGCCGTATTTCCTGCCCACGGACTTCGCTGGCGTTCTGATCAGACAAGTTCAGGATATTCGCCTTGTCATCCTCCTCCTCCTTCAGCTTTAGTTGAAGCATCACGGGCATGGCGCGGACAACTCCGTCGTGGTCCTCCACCTCTATTTTTATGGATACATTGCATGCCTCTGTGACCTCGGCCTGGTCGTTGCCCTCTGCTGGAGACGCGTGTGTTTCGTTACCTACCTCATGTCTCTTGTTCTCGCGATGGACATCGTTGCCAGGTGCGCACTCTCCGCCAGCCTTGTGGCATTGAACGCAGGGATGTGTCCCTGTCATAGGTGAGCAGTGACATGGAACAGGGGCGCCTCTGTGCTGAGTCTGTCCCTGGGTCGAGGGTGCGGACGTGGACGAAGTACCACGTCGCGCCGGTCGCACCCTCGCTATCATAGCCTGTCAGCGCGTCAATCATCTATGTAATGGGATACTCGTAAGCAATGATAACCTACCGATCGACCACTTCGAGCATGCTCTCTGCTTCGGCGTGCTTCGGCCGCTGCGAGTGCGCGCACGCGCGCAGATATGTCAACAGGTACACGATACTTCTGCTCATCTTGGTCTTTGTCTGCGTCCGCTGAGGCGCCTGCTTCCGCGTTCGTCGAGCCTGCTGGCTCTGGTGCACGCGCCACCGGCGCCACATCCGAGGGATTGCTAGCAGTAGTGGCGGGTGGCTGGGTCTGTTGTTGTTCGGCCCCGGAGGGCAAGTCTTTGATGACGACGATCTGTTTCCGCGCTCGCTCGTCCTCCTCGGTGCGTCGCTCTCTCTCTAGCTGCTGCTGGAGCCACACGATTTTCTCTGCGAGGGAGCGGGGCATCGCGTCCGACATGTCGGTGGCAGCGTCACTTGGTCCAGGCGTCAGTGATCAACCGTATATGAGGGACGAAACGCGACGCGATGGCGAGAGACAGGAGAAGACAGTATGCGTGACCGTGACGGAGAGCGCTTCCCGGTCTTTCGTGGTGTACCTGTACCACACACATTGGTCGCGGGGATGCTGTGGGTTTTCCCACGCCAGTTGTGGACTCTCGCTTGTTTTGTTTTGTAACTTTTGTTGTTACATCCATGTTTTTTTCAGATTGTATGTTGACATCGCGAACGTCCGACACAAAAACATGAATACCTTGGTGCTCGGGAGATGTTCGTATCCAACTATATTGTATGTTTGAGACCGAATACACCCTTCAGAATCTTTGTGACATACACGACCGTAGTCAAGTATCAGGGGCCCACCCAAATATGGCGATCAAAGCCTTTAGAATTCAACACGACCAAACAACCGCGACAGTCGGAGGTGAAATTTCGACAAAGACAAACCTCTCAGAAAATGCCACGAAGACGCGGCAAGTTCGTCCCGCCCCCATCCCACCTCTCGCGCATCCTTGAACATCTCAATGCTGGACCCCGACTCGCATTCAATGGGCTCCGGCGTATTAACCTGACATACGCTGCGAGGAACGACCATATGGGTGCACGGCGAGTTTTCGTTTCTGTGGCACCAAAACGTGACGCTGACCTGCTATGCAGACATTTCGTTAAGGAAGAGCTACCCCGAATACGTTGGGCCAACCCGCTTCTCGACATTACCGTCAACAGGGTACCGAAGGCACGCGAGGAAACCTGGACGCCCCAAGCGATGCTCGAGTTTGGTACGTCGCCGTTTTTATCTTTTTATTTCTATTTTGTTTTCGTTGACATCTCACGTACTCTTGCAGAGGACGGAACGACCTCGACGATCGACATGTCCAACAAGTGGTCGACCACGATTGCCAAGGAACTCATGGACTGTGCGGGCGGTGAACCCTGGAAGGCATACAAGTCTGCCGCGCTCGCTGCTGGAGTTCCCATCCTGCCTGGCGAGGAAAACGAACGACTCGCGCAGGCCATCAAGCGGCATAAAGTCGACAACACGGTCAAAACTCCAGCGGCGACGCCTCCAGAGGAGTTGGAAGCGCAAGTGCAGGAGATGCTCAGCGCGCCTAGTCGATCGAAGACGGGGGCCGCAGCGATACTACCCTGAGGTTGGAACCCTCTATACAATACTACCGTAATCGCAGTACAGTATCGTGAAAAAGTTCGTTCTAAAAATATAAGGTCTCTAATCGACGAACCAGGACGAGATCAAGATGATCATCCCAATGCCAAATACGACGGCAGCAACGTCATCCATGACTGCATTCGCCATGCGGAAATATCGTAACGTGTTCATGATCAATGATGGGAACGGCGACGGAATGTGTTGAAGTGCGACAGAGAGCAGAGCAGGCGGCTGTACTTCGTTCTGTAACGGACTACGATTAGCATACGTCCTCCATGCAGGATAGAGGCCCAACTTACGTGACCGGTGAATATGCGCCACGAATGCAGCATCACCTGCAGTGTCATGAATGCCCAAAAGAACGGCTGCGACGAATCTCTAAGCGATCACAAAAGGAGGGGTCATACGAATTCACTTACGACGACCTGCACGCCCCATGCGCCCACGGAGGTCCCCTGCGTCGCTAGCTTGGGCCAGCGCTTCCAAAACGCCACCTGGACCGCACCGGCAGTCTTTTCGACAAACGTTTGTGGCTCCTTCCAGAGCACGAACACAGCCAACAACGACCACATACACACAAGGTGCAGTAGCGGCATCCACTTTTGCAGGCGCGTCGGCGGCTTGGGCGGTTCGGGGACTTTGCCACCACCAACCCCTGCACCCGGAGCTGCGCCCATCTTTGTCAGCTGGGCCATCATGTTCGCAATTGGGTCCTCTCCAGCAGTTGGGGGCGGTAGGAGCGGAGTCGGTGGCAAGGACTGCGATGGGGCAGAGGCGGGGTTGAGTACGCCGCTGCCCATGAGTGCCTGCATGAATTGGTGTTGTTGTTCTTCGGACCAGACCGAGGGATCAGGCTGGACCTGTGGCGAAGGCGAGGGCGAAGACGACGGTCTCGGTGTGTCCTTCGGCGGGAGCGGAGGTGGTAGCAAGCTCGACTCTTCGCCTATGAACTCGGCGCCGCTTCTCGGTGGTTGGGCTACAAACGAAGTGTTGAGATTCGGAACGTTCGTGACGAGCCCGGCCTCACCAGAGTCGGGCGTGTACGCTGGTGCATCTTCGCCGCGGGCAGACGTCGTGAGCTTGGCAAGACGGTCGCCGCCACGAGCGAGGATGGCTTTCCTGCGGGCTTCGGCGCGTGCTGTGGGTGATGACATGGAAGGAGGAGGAAAACGTGTCAATTCTAACTTTTAGCGCAGCCACATTCACTTACGACTGTACGTCCAGCACGATGCACAAGCCAGACAAGGCCACTACAGAACGCAACGCAAAGGTCCTTCGCGAGCTCGTCAAGCAACCAGAGAACAAGCTCTGTGCTGACTGCAAACGAAACGGTGTGTTTATTTTGTTTTGTTCATTGAGCCTCATTGCACATGTCACAGATCCTCGCTGGGCGTCGTGGAACCTGTAAGAGATTTCGAGCCAGCTCTACGAACGACCTATATAATATTTTTTTTTCAGTGGAGTTTATCTCTGTATACGATGTTCGGGCATCCACCGCGGGATGGGCACCCACATCAGCCGGGTCAAGTCCATCGATCTCGACATGTGGACCCCAGAGCAGATGGAGGTACGCTCGTCGTATCGCACGACCATCACCGCTGCTGACACTCTTTCTAGTCCATCCAGAAATGGGGTAACCGCCGTGCAAACCTCTACTGGGAGGCCCACCTCAAGGCAGGTCACATACCCCCAGACCAGTCAGTAACTTTCGCAAAGCTTGAATCTCCCTCTTGACCTTTTTGTTCTAACAGCAAAATGGAGTCTTTCATCCGTTCCAAATATGAATCGCGCAGATGGGCCTTGGACGGTTCTCCCCCATCCGATCCATCCGTCCTCGAGGAGTCCACGGTGGATGACCGTCCGACACACGCACCTACAACGAGCCTCTCCGCCCCGCGCCCGTCCTCGCCTTCCGTCCACTCCCCCTCCACTTTCCGACAAAACACCACCTCCTCTCACTCCCAGTCCCGACAACTCCTCTCCGCCGCAGTCGCCGGGCGCGTCCAGTCCTCACCCTCACCCTCCCAGTCCCTATCCCAGCCTCAGAACAACCAGCAACCACAACCACAAACGCCCAAACCCGAAGACGACCTCTTCTCGCTCGACTTTCACGCGCCCCCGCCCGCCGCAGCTCCACAACCACCGGCCAAGGACGTCAAGCAAGATATTCTCGCACTCTTTTCATCGGCCCCGTCTGCCCCTTCTGCCGCTCCATCGAATGCATTCGGACAGTTTACCTCCGGAGCCACCATGACCTCAGCGTCGTCGTCCGCGTGGGACGCTCTTGCCGGTCAGGCACCAGAGCAGCAACAGCCGGTTAGCATGATGGGCGCCACCGGCACTGGATTTTGGGGCGTCGCATCGGGATGGAACGGCACCGTTCCCAATGCGAATCCGGGTGCAAGCGGGTTAGGGCTCGGTGGCGCTGCCAACCCGAACGCCAACTCGTTGAGCATGTTCAACACAACGGATATTTGGGGCGCTGCAGGGGCGACGAACCACACGAACGGCAATGGAATGCTCGCGGCACAGCCGACGATGACGACGAAAAAGGACGACGTGTTTGGAGACTTGTGGGGCGACTTCAAGTAAACGCAGTCAGGGTGCGAGGCGGGCGTATACAGTCATAGGGCGACGGGCGATGGATGTTGTGGGACTCGTAACATACAACACGTATATTGTTACATACTTCAATTGTTTGGTATAGATGTCCGGCTCCTTTCGGTGACCTAGATCCGAGTGTCCTACGCCACTGCATATATCCCTAAATCCTGCGAGATGCATCGGCGTAAATATCGGATCGGTCATCCCGGCGAGAACACACCTTTTCGATCAAGCTCCGCGCAATCGGATGGAAAGCTTCCTTGTGCGCTTCATACGTCCTCACCGCCAAATCTCGATCGACGCTCGCCACCGCCCGGAATGCCGGCCGGCAAAATTTCATCCGACCTTTGACCACGCCATCACCGCCATCGGCTGCCTCGTTGCCGACGACCCACCCTGCCGCAGCAGGCGCGTATGCGACCGCCGCGCTTGATTTAGGGTCGCGCAGCGCAACTTGGTAGAACCGTAACCGGAGCTCGACGTTGGGTGTGTCTGCTAGGGCGTAGACAGTCCCGAGATGGTCGACGTGTACATGTGGGAGAGGCGCGATCGACTCGGATTGAAGGCGTTCGAGGAAGACGACTGTGACCGGCGGATGTAGGTGAGGTGGGACAACGAGGAAAGAAGGACGCACTGATCTGGTTCGTATCCATACCCTTGACGTCCGCCGGCCCGAAATCTAATTCAGACACGTCCGTTGAGCGGGAGGCGTCCCACCGCGCCGCCAGCGCCCACGACGCAGCCGCGAGCGACGTGTCATACTCGACCGGATTGGGGAGCGTCAGTCCCTCTCCAAACAGCCATTCCTGTTCCACAACTTTAGATGATATACCGGGCGGTCACGCAAATGAAACAACGTACGTCCCACAGGATCCCCCGGAGCGCCTTGCTAGCTTCCTCATCTTCCGCAAAATACCCAAGCAAATCATCCTTCCACTGTTGTGTCGTGATACTCTGCCCCATAAACGTCTGTACGTAGTGCTTCGCATACGGCAAAAACACGTCCAACCCGCCCAACGTCCTCTCTGTCTCGTCCGATTACTCGCAAAATCAAATTTCTCGCAAACGACTCACCGAGATGTAACAAAAAATTGGCTCCTTTCTCGTACGGCACGTTACTATAAGCATCGTCCGGGTCTTCGCCTTTCTCAAAATCAATCTGCAACCGTTGATATTTCGGTTTGTCAGCGTATAGCGCCAGATCGTCGTCGAGCCCCTTGCGCCCGATCAGGTATGAAAAACCCCGGTGAGGGGGCGTGTGGAGATACTCCTGGAGGACACGTTCGATGTAGGTCGTCCACCCTTCGTTGAGCCAAAAGTGGCTTGCGTGGGCGTGCCTTGCAGGGGACGGTGTTTAAGATGGAACGCGAGGCGAGCGGTACGAAACGAAACGAACGTGATTCCGTTGCCAAACCACGAATGGGTGATTTCGTGGACAACGACGTCGACGAGGCTCCTGTCTCCCGTCAACAATGCTGTATTGCACGTCAGTCTAGTACACGCATGCAAAGAGACCAGAAACGTTCTGCTCACTTGGGGTGACGAACGTGATGCATGCGTTTTCCTATCAACATGCATCAGTGACCCGAACTCTGAACCACGCTCTATTACGTGGCACTCACCATGCCTCCGTACGGGAACGCGGGTGGCAACACCAATAAGTCGTACACCCCAAACTTGTAATCGATCGTGATTTTTTCCTCCGCCGCCAAGAACCTGTCGCGAAACGCGATCTCGTGAGCTCTACAGCGTGATCCGTCACCCACAGTATGACTCACTTTGGCGCGTCCTCGTTGAACTCGTACCACGCCGCATCTACAAGTTCCGGTTCGGCCCATACGCCGCTCGTCCACTTCTTTCCTTCTGGAACTCGGAATGCGCGATAGACTACATTTCCAGAAGCAATAGCGAGGAGGTACGAGGGGATCGGTATGGGCTATCACATCGTTTATCGCAGACAAAATGATCGTGCCACCACGTTGCGTACGCACCTGATTATACTCGTAAGTCACGAGCTTCTTGCCGATCTCGTTTGCACTCGGAAAACGGTCCAGAGAGGGTGCAGTACGGATGGCAGACATGAGAACTGGTAGCACGGATGTGATGCGTGCGGTGTACCTCTAACGGGGCCCCAACATAAGCGGGTGAGGTAAACTTCGACACTCCGATAATCGAGATCAGGGAGGAAACGTACGATCTTTACTGAGGGTGTATCTATGCGCGACCACACAGATTGAACTCGATCAACATCAATCGATGTTGTCCGAGCCGTAACGTACCTTGAATTGGCACCAACGCACGAGCGTAGATCGGTTGACATTGACTGAACAAGTAGGGGTGCATCTTTCCCTGTGTCTGTCTGCCGAACAGAATACCACATTCAGTACACAGATACAAGAAGGTTCCCAAGAATAACAAAAAACTCAAACGTACTGGGGGTCCAACCACTGAAGTGCTTTACTATCTCTCGTTTTGTAGGACACCTTGACGCTCACACTGGGTTGCGATGCGTCGCTCGTCGCGCGGACAACGCGGCTGAACGGAATGCTCAGAGCAGATCCCATCACGGGATGTGCTGGTCCGATCGAGAACTATGTAAAGGCATGGTCGTGGCCGTTGTTCGAAATTCAGAGAAAGAGAAAGCGTGTCATGAGAAACCCAGACCGGAGACCAAGATTCGCAGGCCACCCGACGCACCTGTGCACTCTCCCATGAAGCCTTCTCCGCACTTCCAATCCTAACCTCTACCCTCTCCACATCCAAGTCTGAGGTGTCGAATCTACATGGATGATAGATCCCACGGGATCACATGTGCAGTTCATCACAATCAGCATCAACGCCCATCGCCGCGCCTCGCTCGAACAGAATAAAAGACGACATACACGACCTTGTCCACCCCGTCTTTTGTGAGTACCCTGAGTCGATGGATCGCCGACCCCGAGATCGTCTGGGAATCAAAGTTGATCTGCCAGTCGAGTTCTACGTCCGTCGTCGCGATCGCATCGTAGTTGGACTGGGTTGTCGGATCGGACATGCTTCTCGAGTATGGTTTTACTTGTGTTTGATTCCCTAGACGCGCACGAAGATGAACAACGTGAGAAGGCAAAGACTTGTTTATGTGTATTATGTAAGACCGATACTTCCTAATTTTCCCCAGCAAGTCACTGAACGACCAGGCTTCGACTGAAGTTACACTGATTGTGTGGGCTCAGTGTACTGTCGTTGAAGTTGCTTGACAGAATCTGAATTCGCATCCCACACAAGATTTCACTACTAGGCTCTGATTAAGTATATTCACAAGTCACTCTTCCGGGGCTTCATACACTCACCCTTACCTCCAGATCAATATGGTAGTTCCTCGATGTGCTTGATCACAACTTCGACAATTTTCGCTTTTCCCTGTGTCGAATTCCATTCCAGTCTCAAGTTCCTCCTAAACGCGTGGGGTTGGTCACATCGTCTTCTCACATCCTGCTTCCGGATGTCGCCAACGCACGCCCTTTTCTTTCACACACAATCTTATCTCCAGACAAATGGTTGTTCTTCGATGTGCTCGATCATATCTTCGACGTCTTCGGCTTTTCCGTGTGTTGAATTGGGTTCCAGTCTCACGTTCCTTCTAAACACGTGGGGTTGGTCACATCGGTTTTTCTTGTCTTGCTTCCAGGTGTCGCCACCGCCGCCCTTTCTTTCACACACAATCACGGCTCTTCGATGCTTCTTGCAGCATCTCTTCCGATAGTAACGAAAGCGGGAATGCGCAGACTTCTTCC
>JBBPLX010001132.1:0-11105 GCA_038090015.1 Leccinellum albellum
TACAAGTCGGGCTTGCGGAGCTCGCACCTATGAGTCCCGAGTCAAACCTGTAATTAGAGGCGATGTCAAGTGATACAGTCCACTTTGTAATAACCAACGCTCCTTGGAATAGACCTTGGAGCATGGGTTATTGCTGAAGCGATGCTCAAGTACATCAAACTGTTTCGTCGTGTGTTTCACCTCCTTTGACATGGTCCAGACACTTCTGGACGCATATACAACATCGATGATCATGCATCATGCTCGGCTCCACTGCCATCCTGCTCTCTCGAACCAAGTGGTGGTAAGAAGCCAGGGCCGTCGCAGATTCCATCAGCTTCAGGGTGAGATGGATAATGCGAATCGACTCAGATTAGCAAGCTTTGCACAGTATACAGTAACGACCACACGCTCGCATTATTACACAGCTCGATATTATGGATGATAATATAACACGAACGGATATACTCAACTGATCCTGAGGTAAAAATGACGCGGGAAAATAGGTGGACGAAGAGAATGGTGTTGTAAGTCTAGGTGGTCAATGATAGGCATGACGGAGGCTGTTGTGAACGTTTTGTGAATGCACGGGTGAGAACGAGCGGAGTCAAAACAACCCGATAAATTCTTCCCTTGGGCAGCTTCGCCGACGAAAATGAGGACGCGGGTGGGTAGTGGTGACGAGAACAAGAGGTACGCCAGTTGCCCGGGAAAGCGTACGAGGCGAGAGCGGGGGTACAATTCGCGAAGCCGTCAAGCAACTCCCTTCGCTGCGTCCGACTCACTGTTGCTCATTTGAGTATGAGGATGTGGTTAACTTGGTGTAGTATATAAGTACTTGCCGCATACCTGCAAAAATTGCAATTGCATCTGTTGATCAGACATTCTATGGGGTTTTACGGCTGTCGTCGTTACTTGTAGAATCAGCTGAGAGGGCGGAACCTGAACTTGAAAGCGCAAATTGCCGGGAGAGTACCAATGGTGTTGCCACATCACCCCCCTCACTGAGCGAGCAGGTGATTACCGATCAGCAGTGATATATATTTGTATCATTCGATTTGTTCCTATCCTGCCAGTGATACCACCAGTAGCCGTGGATATTGTTACTGTTACATGGCTTCTCAAAGTTATTAAGGTCTGTACGTTTCACCGCCAGTCCAACTGTCCCCTCCTCTACAATGCGATTCATTACAATAACCATTTTTGCAGTCGTCTGCAGACTGGTTACTCTGGCCACTGCGAAACCTATACCAAACTGGAAAGCGGATGGCATGGCTATACCGCTCACCAAACACACTTCTATTCTGAACTCCAACAAGAGCATTGATCTCGACGCAATCAGTTCTCATGGTATATCAGTCAGGGAGTATGTGGAATGAACCACGGTCCATTACATCTGATCTGCTCAGGCTTTTTTTTTTCAGGAAGATCCTTAGCGGCCTAGACAATTACGAGGCGAACACGGGGACGATACATCCTTTCACCATGAAACGGAGCGAGTCAGAATTCGGAACACGTGGTGCTAGCGCTCTGATGACAACTTATCAAAATGTCGTGTGGAGTGTCGAGATTTCGGTTGGTACTCCTCCCAAGACCTTGAAAGGTGAATTCACTTCGCATCGTTCTGATGTAAGTTGTTTACCAATCTATGTCACAGTCCATATAGACACCGGTTCAGCGTAGGGACTTTGATTTATCTCATACATTGTGTTTGTTCAAGTCAACGCAGTGATATGTGGGTGCTTCAGGATGGCTGTGATGGGATTTCCGAAGGTCGCGACTTGTGGGATCCCCATTTATCCGATACGTCTAACTCCGAGGGTCAGCAATTTCGGATCGGATATGGAGATGGAACCCTTGTCAAAGGTGATCGATATACTGATAATGTAACCATCGCTGGATTCACTGTACGTTTTGTATCACTTATGAGCATAACTATTGAATTCAGACACTAGTTAGGCAAACCCTCAAGCCTTTGGTTCTGCAACATCGTACTACGCTTCTCAGTTACAGGAAAATGGATATGCAGATGGTTTATTGGGATTGGCCTTCCCTCCCGTCTCGAAATTTGGTGCTGATCCATTATTTGCATCACTCGTGAGACAAAATAAACTAATCAACCCGACATTCTCATTGAAACTCACTTCCTCCTGGGCCGAGATGTACGTCGGTGGAGCAAACAGTATGCTGTACAATGGTGACATCGCTTACATACCCGTAACACATCGTGTAAGTTAAATAGTAGATGGGAGTGAATGAACTTGCTGACATTGGCATTTATGTAGGGATTCTGGCAGGTGACCATGGACGACGTTCGTGCTAATGGCAATCCAATCCTCGAAAATGTACCTGCTATTTTCGACACTGGTTCATCGTACATCTTCGGAGATCGGAACCGGGTTTCTGAATTGTACAGACGCCTTGATGGTACCCTCGTGGAACGTACAGGCTTTGGTTTCTATTACCGTGAGCTCCGGTTGCATTCGGTGGCTTGTTTTTATTGACAGCCTGCAGTACCGTGCGACTCTTTCCCAACAGTGAGCCTTACCTTCGGTGGCAGGTCGTTTGAAATCCCTCCCGAAGTTCTCAACCTGGGACCAACTGAGGAAGGATCACCCAACTGCCTCAGCGTCATTGTCGCCGTGCCCTGGCCTATTGGTGAGATTTCATAGCTCATCGCTTCCTGAACCCCCATTTGCGGTGTTAGACTCATTCTGACTGTATGGCGTAGCATATTGGAGTATTGGGATACCCTTCCTGGAAGGCGTATACAGCGTGTTCGATTACAGTACTTTACAAGTCGGGCTTGCGGACCTTGCTTGAATGATCGCGGATGTTCCGGTAAACTTTATGAATTTGATCTATCGATAAAACCATCGGAAGGGATTGACGCCTCTCCAGAGCCGTTAAACTATTAACCATAATAGTTGGCCGGAGTAGGCTTAAAGAATTGTAGCGTGACTCTAAGAGGTTGGTGATGTCGTTGAGCTCCTATAAAATTCCCATGCGGCCCCAACCTGTAGTGATGTATCGGTCTAGGAGGCCTGAATTCAATTCAAACCAGATTTCTGCTGGACTGAACGTTTGTTTGCGTTCACGTTCGAACGCGTTCAGAACCATTCTGTAACAAATATTCATCCTTTAAGGAAAATAATATGTGTATTTTATTTCCTACCGGTGGGCGGGGGACAAGGGAGAGATAACGCACAGTTGGTTCTTGGATGGTCCCTTCAATATACACAGGGCGCTCCGCTCACACAAACGCAAGATACAAATCAAATGGGTCTTGATGTGAATTGGTAAAGGTGCTCGCGGCAATCGAACTGTTCTGCCATCCATGTACCAGAGGACACCGTAAGCGTACTCATCTCCACTAGCCACCCAGTATTGAACCTGGAATACTCCATAGTTAGATATGTCACAAGTTGGTCATATCGCGAGCACAACGTGAGCGTCAGGCATCCTGTCCTCTCATGCTCAATTGCTGATGCCTCTTCAGGTTGTCTGCCATACTTCTTAGGCTGTCCACGTTTGTTTCTCTCCTGAATGATAAGACTATGTTTATAAATAGTGAAAACAAAGACAGACTTCTGATACTGATTTGGACTGCATCCTGGATTCGACGTTGTATTTGACTAGTACATAAACCAGGTTTGTGCTTTTGTTGACATCTTTTGCTACCTGGCTTACCAATGGTCCAGTTCTCCTTCTGCAAATGTCACGACTACCGAGCGAAGTCCTGACATGGAGAACTCGACGTCAATCCTGGTTGTGGATCGTTTACACTCCGCACCCTCTAGCGCATTTTTATAGACCCTGTTGCCAAACTGATATGATAGGGATAGGGAACGGGACACCGTCCGAGACAAGGGAGATCGGTACAGCAGAAAGGGCTATCTGAATTTGTCGTAGATTACAGGGAGGTGTGGTTGGGTGAGTTGATAGAGCAACCACGCAAGTGCGAGGCGGCACGAGATTAGGTGGTTTGATAAGATTTAATGACAGAATGCGATATGAAGGTGGTTAACCTTCGGACGAAGTCGAACCTCTGACACTTATGATAGGGCCAGAGTGGCTGGTCAGATCTTCAGACCTCGATCATCAGGACTGCCACCCTAGCGTGATTTTCCCTTGTGTGATATTGCAAATGTGATCAACACCACACGACAATGCGAAGTGGTGTGAGGTCAGATAAGGGGTTACAACGTTTTTTTCAATGATGAGCAATTAATGTCAAGCAGGGGATTCTTGACACTATTAACACATAACATACAAACTGGCCAGCTTCGACAATATTCTTGTACACTATTCTCGTTGTGGTAGTTAGTGGCAATATCTCTCCCCCGGCAATCAGTACTTTTCAAGGGTATGTCATATGTTGCCTTTCTCCCAAGGATGTATAAGTCCTCTGTGATGGTTGTCATTTTTTCTGGAAGTGCATAGACGTTGACAATGATTCAATGTATTGATATGGTTTGCGACAAGTGACAATAACCTCCATGCACACTGTAAAGTAGATAACCGGTGACACTACGGCCGCATACGGCCCACCATACTAATCATTCCAGCACTACCAGATTCTAGTTTAGGTGATAGCAGCAGGTGTGGATCGGGTGAGAATGACTCAATGTCTGATTCGGGCACGAATGAACTTTCAAAAGAGGCTGGAAGGCCTGGAGAGGGCAGATTGGAATATATTACTATGCTATTAGTGTATGAGACAGTCCAGGCACATCATACTAGAAAGATGCTTCGAAGTCACTGTCCACAGAAGCATCACTCACATTGCTGTCGCTGCCTTCGCCCTCCTCGTCCTCGTCCTCGTCCTCTTCATCCTCCCCCTCTTCATCAACATCCCAGTCATTCTGTAATACATGACTCAAAGAGCGATCTTCAAACTCATCAATATCATCTTCGTCATCAGCCACTGGCTGGTCGTCAACCAACTCGTGTATGCCTCTTAAGTGCGCAGTATGACCCACACCAATTGCTGCATACCGTGCAAATATGTCTCGGTCGGCAAAACTGATTTGTGTTAGCATACACAGCGTTAATACAATGAGAACCAAGAACTCACATATTCACATAATATCTCGTCCAATCATCTGTTTCCCCAGGTTGCCTGGCCACCGATGTGCCAGCTCGCAAGAGTCGATCGGTACGACCATCTATGAAGGCGGGGATGAGATGACACCCACGGATCACTAGAGAGGGGTCCAAAAATCCGAAGGTGGGGCTACCTCCATCTTCAGGCACGAATCCAATCTTTGGAAGCATGCCCTGTTTGAAGTCCCACTTACAGTCTGGGTCAGTCCCTAGCCAACGGACCCAGAGGACCTCCATTGTCTCCTTTGAACCACTAACACCACCGGGACAAAAATAGACCTCCACGTGGAATGCTTTGAGCAACTGACAATACCAAAAAGGATGAGAGTCGGGATCTTCTTCCCTCGATAGCGTCATGAGGAAAGGATGGCGGTTGGTCTGTAGGCAATCGTAGGCCCTGTGAATGTCATAACTTGTGTAGTTGATGCGAAGAATTTTCGATTCTACAATTTGGTCAGGGTTCAAGAAACGCAAGTCATTGCACTCCTCCGGGGTGAACAACCGCTCGTCGCCATCAAAGTCCAGGTGGAGTAGTCTTGACAGCAAGTGGTCCTTTAGATCCGAGATGAAACTGGGCTATGAGGCATGTAAGCAGTGTGAACAACATAAACACATCAGTCGGAGTCACTCGCCTTGATGGCTGGATCATTAGTGTGATCAGCTAGGAATCATGAGAGATTAAAGATGTTGTCTTTTCGAGCTCGCCAAGCCATCGAGTGATGCAATATTGGAGAAGGATTGTCGACATCATCTGCCAATTCCTCCGACTCGTGTTGTTGTCTCAGGAGAGTGCGACGGTGCTCCTGCCTCGCGAATTGTTCGTCGACAGCCTTCTTGTTCGATAGTCCGTACATCTTCTTGATTTGGCGATGTGCCAGCTCGCCCTGTTCCAACATCCACACCAGATAAGCATTGTAGTGAGAGAACAAAGAATCCAGCTGTTGACTTATGACCTGGGTGGTGAAAGAGTCCGTCGTTCCAAACGTTTTGATTGTTGAGACATAGTCTCCAAGGGCATGGAACTTATAAGTGTCGAGGTTGAATGTTTTCGGAAGCAAGGCAGAATGTGCTCCTTTCTTTCGTTGGCCAGCATTGAGTTCAGCCATTTCCCTTCTCTGTCGCTGTGCAGCTTCCATAGGTAGTTCATGGGTACGAATTGTTGTGCAGTCTCGTTGAAAATGGCGCAGCTGATCGCCAAGAGACCGGAAGGACCGCTGTAGGAGTGCAAGTGAGTCGTCTGTGTGCATTCGAAGTTTGGCCAACGCATGCCATTCAGAGAGTCGGAATAGAAGGTGCTGGATGTTTGAGTCATGCACAGGGGGGAAGAGACCTTCAAACGCAGGAATGGAACACTGATGGAACCAATTGAGTACTGCCCACCAATGACAAATTACCAGAGTGACGTACCTGGAGCACCTGCTCAAAAAACCACGCCGGTCGCTGACTCGTATCGGCCACATCCGGAGGGAAACAGCGTATCATGTTGAGGCCGAACGAAGATATTTTGGTGAACCTTTTAGAGCGCTTGTCAGTAACCACGTGGCTAAAGGGTGGCCAAGCTCACCGTTCATTGAGGATGTCAATGTTACGAGGATCAATGGCATATATGATTCGAAGCAGGTGTTTCATAACCGACTTGAGAACCCCAGTTCAAACTCATGTAGGAAATCTACCACCAGAGTCAGGTACAGTTTGAATCCCAAGGGTGATAGTCGCTCACAAAAAGCATTCTGAATGGTGTTGTGAGGTAGCTGCAGGTGATTAAGGGTGCTCTTACCAGCGTTGGAACTAGGGATTCCCCTTTCAGAAGGGTTTCTACGCTCTTGCCTTTCAGGGGCTGGCCAAGTGTGTAGATTGCCTGTTGTGCAAGTTTGATCTTGTTCGCTAAGTATGTTCGGGCTTGAGACAATCTTGCTGCCAAGTCTCTGATCAAGCCAGCACAATGGAACTTTGATTTGGGGATCAGGCAACGAGGACAGGGGCAGTGGCCTTTGTCCCGAATGGTGGCAAGGAGGACCCTTCAATCTAATCAGTATGCGGTCAGCAAGCACACACGGAGCACGCACTTTTCTGGATAGTCCGCTGAGTAAGTGAATATCCGAGGGTATACTCTCCTTGTGATGCCGTCAAAGCATTTCACGACAATGCCATTCTTGTAAGCCTCGATGAAATCTTCATCAAGTAATATAGTCCAGATCGCGTGTATGAGTTCTCGCTTGCAATGAGTGAGAAGGTTGCGATTGTGTTTCTTGCCAGAGATGGACGATAAAACCTTTTTGATGGACTCCGGAAGCTAAACAATTTCATGAGTCATTGAGAATGCTGAGGCTAGAAAACAAACTACCAAAGAAATGAACGTGATTGGATGACAACATCCAGACTCCGGGTTGGATCAAGCATATTTGGAAAGGTTTCCAAAGAAAAGGTAGATGGGCCATACAGACGCATGTCCAAACTGTGCAAGTCACGTCGCATCAGACCAGAACATTAGGCCTGCCACCACCCTCTCAAGCTTGCAGTCATCGTCTCTCTGCTGCTTCTTTATCTCATCATGGGCTTGATTCCAGGCATCCGAGGCATACATTTCATTGTAAACACGTTGCTCATGACCAGTAACCGGAGACTTCCAGAGTTTTTTTGAAAGGTGTGAGATGGAAAGCCTTGGATGAGGCCTCCGCAAATACCGCGCATACAACATCAAGCAGCGGTCTGTAGCGGAGACCATCAATAGAAAATGTCAACCCATTACCTTCCTTCTTTTTCTCTCTGGTAGGTACTGAAATATCGACGGTTGTATGTTTCCACCTGTCGATCCCAAATACTTCTTCAGCTGGGATCAACTTCTCCGCAGCATCAAATCGTGCTGTCTCCCGGAAGGTGTCGAACTTTGATAAGTCTGAGATGCTGAAGTCTGGGGCTTGGAGGACCTCATGGACTAGTCGAGTGACTTCTGAATTAGACTTGAGAGCGCTCCCTGTATTTTTCCACGACATAAGACGCCAAGTCGACATGTTGGACCAGGGCCAAGGAGGGGAGTAGTCATCATGCTGTCCCTCTGTGGAACTAGGGACAATTGGCTGCGTCGGCTGAGACAACTCATCCGTCAAGAGGAATGAATCGGGATCATGTGATGGGCGATGGCGGTAAGCACGTGTGATGCCGAACTTGTTGAACTGTGTTGTAAATGAATCCCACATATGCAAAAACACACGTGGGATGATGGAAGCAGATGGGGCTGGCTGGGGGGCGACTGCGGGCAAGAAAGGTTCAGGCAACAAGTCTCGATATCTGGCAGGTTGTCACCGATTACGAGGAGGAAGGGACTGTTTGGGGTTTGCTATGTCTGGAGCATGATGCTGCATCTGAGGTTGTGGGGGGGCAGGAGCGTCTTGAACAATAGTGGGTGGACAATCATGACTCGAAGTTCTCTGAAAGAAGGGTCTGAGCTAGGAAAATATAGATGACTCGGATGAAAAGCCTCACCTCAGTGATCAATCCAGAAGTCTCAGCATCTAAGCCCCCCTAAGAGGTCATATGCATAACCCGGCGAGTGAGCGCATGCTTCCAAAAAATTTACAACACAGACCTGTGGCACATCGACGCCCAATCTGACCCGCTTGTTCGGAGGTTCCTCGGTGAAGAGAAATGTGGTGTTTGCTCGCGCAAATCGTTCAGTTTGTGCACAAGCATACACCTGACATGTGGATTGATGCTGTGTCAGTCCCCTCTGGGATGTAAACGGTGTGCAAGAACAATCTGGGTGGCACCTAAAGTTAGAGGCCATCACTGGTAGCAAAGAAATTCTAGCTCGAAAGTTGGAAGATGACAGAGAAGCCCGAGAGCAGGAGAGGATTTATGGGTGTGTTGGCATGTGTCGGAGACCCAATACTTCTGCTGTGACATGAAAGAAAACATTGAGAACACGTTGCACTTAAGGGGCCCACACTCACCGCATGTCTGCCATCGTGGGTATAATTTATGGACCGGAAGGTGATACAGCACCACACGGAGGTCCCGGCGGAGGTGTAGCTCTTGCATACGGCCCAGGTGTCGACAGCAGAACAGACCCTAACAAAGGTGACATGTCCTGTGCCCCGCCTGTGTGCGGGGAAGGTGGCAAGGATGGGTGAATGGATGCAGGGCTGGGTCTCGCAGACTGCAGTTTGTACCCCTGCGGTGGTGGTGGTGGTGGTTGTCGACTCTGCGCGCTTAATGGTCGGGGAGGAGGATGAGAGGATGAGAACGGAGGACCAGGCGTAGGTGGTGACTGCGTTGTGCTCGGAAACAAAGAAAGGATGGGGTCAAGCTTGTTGGCAATGATCAAGTTGGGGGGTCACCACAGGCGCATCGTTCCAACCTCCGTTTTGCACATCTGGAGGTGGTACATTGGACACCGGAGGACCAACAGGTGGTTGAACGAGTGGCCTGCCAAGACTGGGTGGCTCGATGAGGGGCTGAGCCGGTGCATATGCATGTCAGCTCCACAGTACTCTGGAAGTCTCCAAGAACCGACGCACGTGTGATAAGCCTGTCGGTCTCACTCTCGTCAAAGGGATATATCCTGAACGTATTGTTTTTGACACTCAAATGCTTGCTAGCGATGCTAGAAGCACGGCTTCCCATAGTAGCAGCTACGCTTGAGTCAACTGGGTAGTTTGTCTGAGGAATGACCAATGTTTGCGGATCGTTAGCGTCCGTGTCTGATGCAGCGCCCATGTTGCTAAAGAAATCAGCTCCGGTTCCTGCAGCGAAGGGTACAATGCCGGCGTCATTCCTGAAGAGCGACGGTGCAGTGGTGGTAGATTCGCCGTCAGCAGCTGGGGCGTCAGACATTGACAACTCTGACCCGGTCTTCTCTGTATCTGCCGCTTCCACCTCAGGTTCGGGTTCAGGGTCGATGAAAGAGATAACGGGATCGCGAGGTTCAAGCTTATCCAGTTCCTCGTCGGCCGTGTAGTTCAGCGCAGGAGCATTGTCAGCATTTTGTTGCGCCCGGGCTTCCGTCAGTTTTGCAGCAGCATCCTCGATCCACGCCTTGATTTCTTCTTTTGAATAGCCCAGGAGCATAACAAGCTCTTCTCTCGAGTTCGACCTAAAGAGACTCAACAGCACCTTCCATGTCTCCTCAGCCTGTGACTGCTCACCCACGTGGTCCTCGGGAAAGCCTTCCAATTTACCCTCTTCGTCCGCTGTCCCCAACTTCTTGACTCTTGCTACAACGTGTGCCTCACTGACTACTTGTCTCAGGTATACGACATTGCTTTGCGTCTTGCCATGAGGGCCAGGGAGGTTGCTGACAGTCAGCAACTTACCGCCAAACCCAAAGGAAGCAGAAACAGGACGGCGGAGCCAGCGTGGAGGTCGCTTTGGGCTGAGGTTGAGACCCTGGGTAGTTTGATCCGAAGGAAATGCAGGTAGAGGTGCGTCATAAAGCTCAGCACTGAAGGCAACCTTAGACGAAACTGTCTAGGCACCTCAACTAGCGCAAGCTTAGGAGTGGGGGACTGTCGTCGAAGGGAAATCCAACAAGAACAAGACTGGCTTGTTCCGTTGCTGCATTCAAGTATATATACTACGAGTACATGCGCACAGACCAAGCTGTGTCTGACGATAAGCTATCTACTAGTACCTAATAAGGTTATATGGTTCCCACGAGCGTGAGACTATCGATGGAGATTAAATAGACGTGTACGCCATGAGGCGGTCTAGACTATGACATCATAGATAAAGGCAGTGGCACGTGACATCACGTGACTGATCATGTGATAGCTGACTAAGCAGGTCACATGACTTTGAAAAGAGGAAAATAAGTGAAAAAGGTAGGTGAATGAACGGGGTTCGTAACATTATCCCCCTACTAGGCCTGAGATTCCAGATCAGGATCCGTAGTACCAGAAGTGAAATTCACCACCGGGGTAGAAAATAAAGAGTCAAATAAAACACGCGTCATTTTCAATCTGCGTGGTGCGCTTGGATTGCGCCTATGGAAGTCGTTTATAGCCGCCTGGGCTTTCGATAAT
>JBBPLX010001133.1:0-11101 GCA_038090015.1 Leccinellum albellum
ACTCCCTCCGGAGCACTGTCTAGGTAGCTACTGACGCCCGGACTACATTGTCCATCCTCTGCTGAGCCTACGGGACCCCTTGGACGAACACCTCGCACACCCTGTCGACCACGACAGCATCTTTACAACGCCATCAATGAATCACCCTCGACCGTGCCTGCCCATCTCAATGGGCATGCACACGGCGACACACTGCGACCTCATCCCATCCCCGTCCCCGTCCCCTCCCTCTCCTTCTCCTGCACATATGTGGAGCGCGGGTATAATTATCCATTGCAATTCATCCATCTTTGAACGTGCTGGGAGGGGGACCATGGCTCCACTTGTGCCTCACTTCACCCCAACTATCATATCATTGTCCTCTGACTCCAAGACGAGCACTACCACCGTTCTCAAGACCCTTCGCCCTTGCCCAACTCACACATTTTCATCTCCACAATTCCGCAGCCCCAACTCCCTGCCCTCTCAGTCTGTTCGGCATTCAAAATGACACAGAGGGGCTTGAAGGTCTCCTCTTCATTCAGGTTGGACCTCGAAGGCGGGGAAGGAAAACCTCTCCACCGAATTTGACCCATCTCATTGCTAAACAGGGCGTTGTCCAGGCCACGCATTATTGTGTCGCAAGCTTGCTCCACATCCACGTGTTTCGTCGATACACGTCATCAGGCGATCAAATGGAACCATTAGAATCCTTCCAAGGTGGGTGAGAACGGCCATGCAACTGAATTTCAGATCTCCCGAGCGATAATTAGGCTGTGAGGTGTGGCGATTGAATGGCACCGTATCAGGTGGCAAGGGCACTGCATTGTTCTCTGGAGTTTGGAGTTTGCTTTGTTCCATGGTATCTAAAAGGCCTAGAGTTTACTTACCGTATAGTTATCGACAAGAGAAAGTTGCTGGTTTTGATGACTTTCTGGATTGCCTCTGTTCGTGAAACCTTTATCTCTTACTGCAGCAATGACAGCATTTACAGCTGTTTGTGAAAACCTTGTCACAGCATGATTTTTTTGCGAGTTGCGAGTTGCGTCCACCAAAAAGGGAAATGAAGTAAATAGGGCTCAATGAGTAGATATCTTGTACTACTCGTAACTCAATGTTCAATGTTCAACACTCGATATTCAATGCCAATGGGTACCATACGAGTTCCGGGTGGTAATTCTGCTTGTTACCAACACACTCTCCCTTCTTCAGCTCCTCTAGTTCCAACCTCCAAGCACTAAGAGATTTTCACAGAGCATTGCCTGGAACTCAGCTCTTGCATGGTCATCACATTCTGCAGCTAGTTTCTGAATGATTATGGAAGTGAGACCGACCACTGGCAACCGAGGCGTGCGGGAGAGGGAAGAAGGACTGATAAACGTGTCATGCTCTGCAACAAGCCATACACAGAGTCATCAAGGTAGAGGTCTGTTTCAGCTTCATAGAGCTCACGGTGAGAACGGTGTGCGTGACTTTATGAGCACGTCCGGTGAGGGGGTTAGGTGGTCGATCAACTGTCCCATGCTCGTCAAGGGTGCATCATGTAATGCCATCAATAACTTAGAGATCAAATGTCAAGCGCGAGTACTAGTAGCAAGACACGAGTCCTAATGCATCAATTTACTTCATTTCCTTTTTTGTCTGACGCCAGTCGCAACTCAGAAAAAAATCTTATTTTGACAAGGTTTTCACAAACAGCTGTAAACAAGTACGTACCAACACCGCCTCGACCCTCCACTTTCTCATCCGACATGCCCAACAAGCCCAAAACCGTCACAACACCTCTCTTTTATTCCATCAACATTGCCCACGCATTTTCAAGTTATGGCAGCAGCACGTTAAGCCCCCCCTCCTGTCAAATCCGTCTGGACGAATTGCGTTCTGCCTGGGCAGTGTTTGGTGAACAGAAAAACAAGATTGTGATTGTCCAGCAGCATTCGCCCATGCTTAAGGTAGGCCGGCACCCCCTCCTAGGATTCTCATCAATCCAACCCCATTGTTTTGTTTTTGGTGGCGGTCCTTCAAGCAACAGCTCACCAACGCTCTCCTAGAGTTCATCCGTGATTCCGGAGTATCGGCGGTGGTTTTCATGGCTGGCGTCGACACGATGCATAGAACGGATACGCAAATGCTGTAAGTCGGACATGTCATGCTATGTTCTCCATCGTTTCACTAGCACATCTGTTTCATAGCACGCCAACAATGTTCATCCAACCGCCAGCATCTCCTCCACTAGCCAGAGGTCCTGGGATGACATCCCTGCTGACATTATCTCCCTCAGCACAGATGAAATCCTGACCAGAATACGTCTCATCGAAAATGACATCAAGGTTCACATTTCCCTTCCAGCCATAGATGCCCGCTGACCGCGCAGATACCCCCAAGTCATGAAATCTGAAACCCTCTGGTTGCAGCATGAGCAGAGTGTCATGAAAGAAAAGATCTGCGACAACGGTGAAAAGATCAAGCAGAACAAGGTTCTCCCTTATCTCGTCGGAAATGTCGTCGAGGTAATCTTGCCTTGTCTTTCGTCCTTGCCTGCTCCACCTTATTTCATCCCTTCCAGGTCATCGACGTCGACTCCGACTCGGAAGAGGACGGTGCAAACCAAGATCTCAACTCCATGCGCAATGGTAAATGCACAGTGGTCAAGACATCCACGTGACAGACCATCTTCCTTCCCCTCATCGGTCTTGTCCCCGAACAACTCAGGCCCTCCAATCTCATCGGTGTAAATAACGACTCATATCTCATCCACGACAAACTGCCAACGGAATTCGACTCGCGCGTAAAGGCAATGGAAGTTGACGAGCGGCCCACCGAAACATATGCTGATATTGGTGGTTTGGAGAAGCAGATCGAAGAATTGGTCGAAGCCATCATGTTGCCCATGGAGCAAGCAGAGAAATACAAGACCATTGGCATAAAGCCACCCAAGGGTTGTCTCATGTACAGTTCCTCCGGTACGTTCATTCCCCCCAATGTTCATTCTTGTCGTGCGAGCTTCATCCAGGTACTGGAAAGACCCTTCTCACTCGTGCTTGCACTGCTCAAACAAAAGCTTGTTATCTCAAACTCGCTGGCCCTTCGCTTGTGCAAATGCTCATCAGTGATGGCACAAAGCTGGTTTGTGACGCCTTCCAATTGGCCAAGCAAAAAGCACCCCCTATCATCTTCATTGATGAACCCGACGCCGTTGGTACCAAGCGATTTGACTCTAAAAAGAGTGGTGATAGCGAAGTACAGCGAATGATGCTGGAGCTCCTTAACTAACTGGACGGTTTCTTGAGCGACAAGCGCATAAAGGTAATGCTTTCAAGCATCTATCCTGCTTGATGCTGAGCTCGCGGAATTCTCCAGGTCATCCATTCTGGACGATTAGATCGCAAGATCGAATTCCCGCTGCCAAACGAGACAGCCCGAGCGCGTATTCTTGAAATCCACTCTCACAGATGACCGCTAGCCCAGATGTCAACTTTGAAGAACTCGCTCACAGCTCGGACGAGTTTAATGGTGCACAACTCAAGGCGACGTGCATAGAAGCCAGTATGATCGCTCTACGGGAGGGCGCAGGCAAGTTGACCCATGAACACTTTTTGAGTGGCATTCCAGGGGGTATGTTTTTGTGACCTGATCACACATCTGCGGCTAATCCCTCTCGTGAACAGTGCAAAGTAAGAAGAAGAACGATTTGATGTACTTTGCCTAGTGTTTCTTCCATGTCTGTCTTTTGCAATCATACATTTTGTCTATGACGCACATCTGAGGAACGTGCTGGTCTTCCTGTTCAGAACGTGTTCATGGTAGCTGTGTCACTATCCTGGCACACAATTATTTGTGACTCTGGGGCACGGCTGTTACCCTCGCGCACGAACTGCCTGCTCACGGAGCCAAGGAGGTTTCACACGCAGTGAGCATTGTGTGGGTTCGCCGTGCTCGCATCCTGGCTGCGGCCGTTTAGACACTGCATTCGCAAGATTGTGTCATGACGATGGCTCAGACAGACAAGCTCAATGCAGAGACGATGATTATTATCAGGTCTACTTAGCAGGTTGACATAAAGTTTCGCTGTTTCGGTCAGCTCTTTCAATCCATAAAACGCGGGGAGGGACGACAGGAGGCTTTGAAGTGTTTCGAGGGCAGCCTCCGGAGTGCTACAAGTCCCAGTCAGGAAATTGATCGATGAGAAAAAGGCATCATGAGACATACATGTCTTGCCTTTGAGACCCTCGTGAAGGACCACGATGCACTCTTTTGCAATGTCCCTAAAGTGGGGGATGATCCGTGGTCCGAGGGTAGAACTTACTCAACCCACACATCAGAAC
Source organism: Leccinellum albellum (assembly GCA_038090015.1). NCBI lineage: Eukaryota > Fungi > Basidiomycota > Agaricomycetes > Boletales > Boletaceae > Leccinellum > Leccinellum albellum. Next base: position 4,305 of record JBBPLX010001133.1, read on the forward strand.
ACACGTCCAGCGAAATGCGAGACAACGAGATGACTCACACCTGGGATCTAAGCCGTAAACACTCGTTCAAGACCTCTGTGAGCACCTGGGACGCGCGTCAATGGAAAAGAGTTGAATATATCATCAATTAAATCATAGCAAAATAACATATGCTAGAGCTGGTCTAGAGCACTGTCACCGTGTCGATAAGCAAATAAACGAAGGAAACACTGAGAACACAGAGACCTACATGAATTGCCACAAAATTGATAGTCAGTACATGAGCAGTCAAGCGGTCAGGCGTGCGCTCAATGCCCTCGGGTGCTTCCTCCAACAACCATGATAGAATATCGTTCTATGGAGTGGAAATCAGGATGAGGGAAATAGCAAAGATGAAATAACAAACTGGTCTGTCAGGCCAGTTATTTCCATATTCTTTCAGAAGTGACACCCGCTCTTCAATTATTGGCGCAAGGTGCTTCACAGCGCGCTTCTTGCAATCTGGAACATCAATCATGAAGCGCACGACAATGCTATAAGACATTGAGAGTGGTTGTTGCAGCAGAACAGCGCTGAGATACTCACAGTGCCATAAAACCAGGGAAACACCTAATTTTGTTCCCTGCCTTGACTACACCCAACGTGAGTCGTAAATTGATGTTTGTCCAGTCAGGATCACGGCCTATTACTCCGGAATGAGCAGATTGGAATTGACAGGAAAAACCCTTTGCATACATAATGGGAGCCCAACAAATATCCTGTTGCTTGTCCTGCACATGACTTTTTGGATAGTACTCAAGGCTGGTACACTCTTCCGCTCTAAATGGATTCAATAAAGGGTATACACTGGGAGGATTATCAATACCGCTCACCATTGTCTTGTAGATCTTAAAGCTCATCAAAAGCCACCAGAATCTCGTCTCGTAGTTCAGGATACATGTTGAGGTTGCGAGTAAGTTGCCAAGTATGAACGGTTTCTGCGTGGTATAGGGTGTGGATTATCTCCGGGCCCAGGGTATACATGGGCTTCATTGTCTGCCAATAGAATTATCTGTCTGTTCCACTGTATAAATATAGCCACTCACATAATGAGTCACATTGTTTATTTCATCAAGGAACGAGAGCGCATCATCGGGGGCCTTTCGTAGTTATTCTATGTGTTGCCACCTGCTCACTAACACTAACCAATGGTAACTATCCACAAGCTTGAACGGCAAAGATTTGTACTGCCAACCAAGATGATTGCGGATTCACATGACCCATATCAAGTTGCTTGCCTTTTTGTACCCTGCCTGAATGAGCTCATGCGCATTCGACTTGTATTTGAGACCAGCCCACCAGAATCCAAGCCAACTACTTGACCCAATGGTCGGAATCCCGTCGAGCTAACAGCAACTGATTAGTGTCTGGGTTATGGCATGGGAGGTCACTACATACTTTGTGATATTTGAAAAGTTTAGAAATCACAATAGTGGCAGTGACAATGTGAGGGTGTACACAACACCCAGTCTGCTGTTTGCAAGTGTGGATAACTGGGATTGCATCCTGAAAAAGGGATGTCTGAAAGCTGCTGGCCCTCAGCCATTTTAATGCTGCAGTTCCGATGGTGAAAAAAGGCAGTATGGAAGCCACTTTGATTGACTTTGGAAGTAGATAAAGCGGCGCCAGGTTGGAGACTTTGCAGGGGGTTATGCTATTGAATTCTGTCTGGCAGTGGTGTGCTACAGTCTATGTTATCATCAAGTTTATATCACGTTTTCAACCGTAGCGTAGCACTCAAATGCCTGCCTGCTACACTCTATGTTATCATCAAGTGTTACGATTCGGGTTGAACCTGAAGGAGTCCCCGAGGTAGAGGCGTCCTATGTTTTATGTTGCATTCGTTTTTCCGTCATTCTCGTAGGGAAAGATAGCTTCGTTATCAATGACCCCTTGTAACATACTTCATTTCTTTTCCTTTGCCTTCTTTCCCTTTTCTGCTCCTCTCTGCCCTAGTGTTACGCATCTCTTTTCCTTCTTCATTCTTCTCTGTTTCAGTATTACGCGTCCCTCTTCCTTTTATGACCTCCTCTCTCTCACTACTACGAACACAGCCTGGTCTGTGCACGATACGTCAACGTATAAATACCCCTCATAGTACGATGGTGCTCTTTAGCTAGTTCTGCGCAATTGTAGCATTCTAGTTCCATCTGCCCCCGCTTGCGAGCGAGACCCTCTCCAAGTCATCCCATAGGCGTTGTCATTCGCCTACAACTCGAAACCCTTGGAACGTCTGACGTGACTCTTCGTGAGATCCTCAACGATTGCCTTGCGGTGTATACCTCGTGATTCCCAGCGACGTCTAGGCGACTATCGCTGCGGCTAGAGTTGAGAAGACTACCGTTTGTAGTGGAGCCAGAGCGCTCTAGCGTAACAAAAGAACTAGCTCGTCCCCCACCCTCTGCTGGCTAGCAGACCGCCCACCATTTCTTCCTCCTCCGGTCGATTTCGCACCCCCTCCTCTGACGACGAATCCCCTCGACGAATTGCCTCCTCTTCCTCTCGACCCCCGCTCCCTTGTCTTCCCCCTCACCCAGCTTCCGAGGTGGAACACCAGGCCCGAATAGAGAGGATCGCTGAGAAACTCGCCCACTTCATTGAACCCCCCTCCGTGCCACCCACTCCCCCATTTCACTCCCCCTCCCCGCCACCAGAACTCCCTCTCCCTGACGACGAGATGCCCTCCGAACTCAAGGCTGGATTGCCTGAGGATTTTTCTGGGTTAAGCAAGGATGCTAACCACTGGTTGTTGGCCATGAAGGCCTATTTTAAGATGAATGAAACCCTGTATAACGACGACAAGCAGGTCCTAGTCCTGCTCAATAAGATGACCAAGGGAAACGGACTCCCCTTTGCGGAAGCGTGGTATAAAAAAGTTGCCACTGGACCGGCTGCAGATATTACGTTTGAAAAACTGGAAGAAGACTTCACCGCCACCTTTTTCCCCTATAACATTGCCACTGAAGCTCGACGCGCCCTTCGCCAACTCAGACAAAACTATCGAGACAAGGAACATGGGTTCCAGAAGTACGTCTCAGAATTCCAACTTCTCGCCGGACGAGCCGGCATCACCGATAACGAAACTCTTCTTGACATCCTTGCCTCTGGGATGGATCGTAACTTAGTTAGGATGATCCTCTCCCAACAGAACCAACCTACCACCGCAAAGGAATGGATCACTCAGGCTTCGAAATACCACGCCCAACAAAGGCGTATCAACGACATTCTGGCTGGAGGAAGGGGCAACTTATCTCACTCCTCTAACGATCCTAATGCCATGGACATCGATTCTATTAAGATGTCCCCCGTCGAACGTGCTCGACACTTCAGGGAAAACCGATGCTTTATCTGCCACAAGGTTGGCTGCCACACTTCCAAACACCCTCGCCCCGGTAACGGTGGAAACTCCGGGAACGCTCCCCGTCAGACCTCCGCTCGGTACACCCCCGCTCCTCGAGCCCCTACCCCTGCCGCTCCTCCCCGTCGCCCTCAGCCGTCCGCTCTTGGGCAATACGTTAACGAGATAACCACGTCCAAGAACATCTCTAAAGAAGAGATACTGAAGGTTCTTAGGACTGTTTACGAAGAAATCCCGGAACCCCCAGCCGAAGAAGAAACGTCCGTTGCTGCTGCCGAAGTAGAAAAAGAGACCGCTCCTTCTGAGGATTTTTAAAACGGAGAGTTAGTACGACGTCTAACCCTCCTTCTCCTTTACGATTGGCACCTATAATCTGTACTACTCCCCATGCGAAATCTATCATCATTCCCGTCTCACTGTCGTGCCCTTCACAAATCGTCGAAACAAAAGCCCTTATCGATAGCGGTGCCTCTGGAAATTTTATTGATTGAAAACTCGTCCAGAAGTATTCCCTCCCTACCACTCGTCTAACCAAACCCCTTGCCATCAATAATGTGGACGGAACTCCCAATAAGAATGGAGTCATTCGATCCCTCACCACTGTCACCCTTGCCCTACAAGACTTCTCTGCTCCCTTAAAACTCTACGTGATTGACTGTGGAAAAGAGAACATCATCTTAGGGCTACCATGGCTCCGAAAGTTTAACCCTCGAATTGATTGGACCACTGGGACGGTTCATCTCCCCTCTCTAATCCCCGTCAATGAGGACCCTGCTGAGGTAATAGAACAGCGATACCTCGTCCACTATCTTGAAAAGAAACCATACCACAAATGCCCCGACGTCACCTTTGGCCTTCTCCCCATCGCTCTGCGAAAGACTACAATCTCTACCGAAGCGGCCATCGCCACAGAAAAACCTTCTGTATCTCTTCCCCCGCAACTCGCCGAATTTGCCAACGTTTTTGCTAAACCTCCCATCGACGAACTCCCCCCTTCCCGCGACATCGACCACACTATTGAACTAAAAGAGTTGTTTGTCCCAAAGGTCGCAAAGACCTATTCTCTGAATCTGAAGGAACGAGAAGTTTGCTCCGAGTTTATAAAGGAAAACTTGGAGAACGGACGCATTTCCCATTCCCAATCCCCCCAAGCCTCTCCATTCTTTTTTGTCCCTAAGAAGGATGGCTCTCTATGACCATGCCAGGACTATCGCTACCTTAATGAACATACCATAAAGAACGCCTACCCTCTCCCCCGCATCCCCGATCTTGTCGATAAACTCAAAACCTCCTCTATCTTTACCAAGCTAGACATACGTTGGGGATACAACAACGTTCTCATCCGCCCCGAAGATCGATGGAAGGCCGCCTTCATCACTCCGGATGGACTTTTCGAACCCAACATAATGTTCTTTGGTTTTTGCAATGCTCCCGCCACCTTCCAAGCCCTCATGCATCGAATCTTCACCGATTTCATTGCTGAAGGATGGCTAATCATTTATATCGATGACTTCCTCATCCATTGTGGAAACGACATGGAGCTACACTGGTCACTCGTTCGCAAGGTCTTGAAACGATTCCAGGAACATAAGCTATACCTTAAACTCAAGAAATGCACGTTTGCCACTCGAGAAGTTAAGTTCCTAGGACTTGTCATCCGCGAACGAGAGATCGCCATGGACCCCACTAAACTCTCCACCATTGAAAACTGGTCCCCTCCTCGCTCTGTGAAGGCCATACGATCCTTCCTTGGATTTTGTAATTTCTATCGGAAGTTTATTCCCAACTTCTCCTCCATCGCTCGCCTCCTTATCGACCTCACCAAGAAGGACCTTGCCTGGAATTGGACCCCCTCTTGTGACGCCGCCTTTCGCTCCCTCCAATCTGCCTTCCTCGCTCGTCCCGTCCTCTCCATGCCCGATGTCACTCGACCTTTCACTGTCATGACTGACGCCTCTCTCACTGCTTCCAGCGCAGTACTAATGCAACCCGACAGCAACGGGGATCTCCACCCTTGCGCTTACCTCTCCCGTACCTTCTCCCCTGCCGAACGAAATTACGACATCTACGACCGGGAACTCCTGGCCGTCATCCACGCCCTTGAGGAATGGCGCCACTATCTCCAGGGAACTGGCTGCCCTGTCACCATCCTTACCGACCACAAGAACCTCACTTATTTCCGTCAACCACATAAACTATCTCGCCGCCATGCTCGTTGGCAATTCTTTTTGCAGGACTTTGATCTCCACTTCACCCATCTTCCCGCCTCCACCATGGCACCTGCAGATGTGCTGTCGCATTGCCATGACGTGGACACCTCCACTGATAATACCGATGTTACCCTTCTCCCTGACTCTCTTTTCGTGAATTCCCTTGATTTAGCTATTTTTGATAAACTTGCCTCCCTCACCGCTTCCGATCCCTTTGCCTCTGCCGCTCTTGCCGCTCTCAATGAAGGCACTTCCCTCCTCCCTCGCTCCTCATTGGCCGACTGGTCCTTTTCTGATTCGAAATTGTACTTTAAAGGTCGTCTTTATGTCCCTCCTTCCCTTCGTATCGATATCGTTCGCTCCACTCATGAGTCCCCTGCGGGTGGCCATGGTGGTATTTTGCGCACTCAGAACCTTCTCTCCCGGGATTATTGGTGGCCCGGCCTTTCTTCCTTTGTCCGTCGTTTTGTCCAAGGGTGCGGCACTTGCCAGGCCCACAAGGTGAATACCCATCCCTCTGCTCCCCCTCTCACCCCACTTTCCTCCTCGGCCACCCGTCCTTTCCAGCAGATCTCCATGGACCTCATCACTGATCTCCCCCCTTCCTCCGCCGCCGCTTTCGACTCTGTTCTGGTCGTGGTCGACCATGGCCTTATGAAGGGGGTGATTCTTCTCCCCTGTCACAAGACAGCCTCCGCTGCCGACATCGCTACTCTTTTTTTCAAAAACATCTTTCCCAGATTTGGGCTTCATGACTGATGCATCTCTAACTGAGGCCCCAACTTCGCCTCAGCTTTTGCTCGAGAACTTGCCCGCTGTTACGATTCGGGTCGAACCCGAAGGAATTCCCAAGGTAGAGGCGTCCTATGTCTTACATCGCATTCGTTTTTCTGTCACTTTGGTAGGGGAAGATAGCTTCGTTATCAACGACCCCTTGTAACATACTTCTTTTCTTTTCTTACGCCTTCTTTTCCCTTTTCGCTCCTCTCTGCTCTTGTATTACATGTCCCATTTCCTTTTATGATCTCCTCTCTTTCACTACTATGAACACAGCTTGGTCTGTGCACGATACACCTCCGTATAAATACCCTTCGTAGTATGATGGTGTCCCTTAGCTAGTTCTGCGCAATTGTAGCGTTCTAGTTCCATCTGCCTCTGCTTGCGAGCGAGACCCTCTCCGAGTCCTCTAGAAGCTTTGTCATTAGCTTCCA
>JBBPLX010001134.1:0-11095 GCA_038090015.1 Leccinellum albellum
CTAGACTATGACATCATAGATAAGGCAGTGGCACGTGACATCACGTGACTGATCATGTGATAGCTGACTAAGCAGGTCACGTGACTTTGAGAAGAAGGGAAAATAATTGAAAAGGTAGGTGAATGAATGGGGTTCGTAACACGGAGTCATGGCGTAAGCTCCTTGGGAGCTATGTTCACAAGGAAGGCCTAGTGCCTTTTGACGCTGTGCTCAAGCTGCTAGATGACTTTTTGTTGAAGATGCCGGACGAGAAGAATCCAGAAATGAATTTCACGTTTCATGGGTTGGCAGAGCAACACTGTTAGCTCAATGCTGTTCTACCTCCTCATCCCCAGGCTACTGACATGGAAGCTGATATTACTAGTACTGATACAATTGTGCCACCAAGACATAGCTTGCACGACGAGGTCAGAAGCATGGGAAACCCACCATATCCCGTGAAACGTTTCAAGGCAGTGTAATTACGTCTGACATCTAGGTCCGGAAAAATGTGCCGAAACTTTGTATGTAACTTCCCCGTCGCTACATTGTATGCGGCGACTTGTATATATAGTTTGTGAATAAATTCATCTTTTTCCTCTTCAAGTTGTTCCCATTCCTAGCCCTGACCTTGATGGCGTTGCAGCATCTCGCCAATTTCCCACCCTCACCAAACAAGAAACCGAGGGCAAAACAGTCCAAACGTCGTCCAGCTGAGGACGACATTGACAGTTCTCTGGCAAAGAGGAACAAGCGTGTCAAGGACTTCGACCCTTATGCAGTTGGGAATGAGGCTGAAGATGCTCGCCGTCCGAAGAGGTCGGGTGCTGGGTCTGGTGGTCGGATCTCACAATTGGAGAAGATCGGGATTGCCCTCGAGAAGCCAAAGGCATCTCGGAATATGATGGGCGTCACTGAAGACTTACCCGATAACCCTCTTGCCCCTCCGAAGAAACAGAAGCACGGAAAGGCTAAGGTCTGTACATAGTATTTACCCAAGCATTACTGATTTATCCAGCAGTCAAGTAAGCCTCCACCATACCCATCCATTCTGCCCTCGGGTTCCCTTCACCAGGGAAACAATTTCACTCAAAGCTATAACCAGGTATGAAGTCTTTTTGGCACGGAGACAAGCTCACTTCCTTTTGTAGTTCAATCCACAATTTCATACCGTTCAGAATGGGGAGCACTTTGGGTTTTCAACTGGATCCCTCCCTCCCATCGTTCTGCCTGGCACGGAGCCAGACTTACAGGCCATCAACAACCCATACATGGTAGCAGCTCGTACACAGACTGTCATGATGCCTGCATCATTGACTCCGACTCTACCCAATCAGCAATCATGTCCATCACGCGCTCTTGGCAGCCCTCCTGGAAGCAGGCCATTTTCCGCTCCCATCAAGTCATTTGGCCCACAATCTGACATACCCATAGACCCCGTCCTTCTTGGTTCCGAACAGTCTCCTCGTCCTGGTCACCCATCAAGGCAGTACGTTACTACGGTACAAAATGAATTGTCTTCGAGTGAGTCAGAACGGGAGAGTGGAGATGGGTTGGATTCTGAAGAGAATACAAAATCGGGCTCCGAGGATGAAGAAGGCTCGATGCTCGATGTACGCTGGGCAGCGACTGGACAACCAAGGGAGGCTCATCCTGGTAAGTAACGGCTCGAAAATGATCACCCATTAATGCCTCCACAGGCTTTCATCCAGAGACTATGGTATCGACTCCTCCAGCTCGTCATCATTCACTTCCACCTGATCACGATTTTGAGTATTCGCGTGATGAAGATGAGGAAGCGGCTCAGAATGCCCTGCGGGATCAGCCTGCTGCACCAGTGAGGGAATGTATTGATTGGTTATTGTGAATATACTAATCTATCATTCAGGTCGCCGGTAATCAAAACGTCAAGTGTCCCTCCCTTCCTGGGCAATTGGGACAAGTGGAGGTATGCATGCAAGAATTACTATGAACGTGCTAATCTATCATTCAGGTCTCGAGCCAAGGTACGCCCGAAGACATATTAGAACAACACCACCGGAACAATGGGCATCCTTCTGCCCCTGTTCCCGAGCAATTAGCACTGCTGGCTCAACGTTCGCAAACCAAGACAGCACCCAAGACCCGGGCACCCCGCAACTCGAAAAAGGTAAAGGACACTGCCCCATCTGCAGGCAGCCTTGGATATTACGACCCGACATGGAAGGACTGTCTGGAGGATGCCAAGAGAGAGTGCCGTGCATCTCATGCACTCCAGAATCCATTCCCATCGAAAGCTCGGGACTTGGACATTTCCATTTCGGAGTCTCTGGTAACAGTTGTGGTCGAGTGGACCAATCGGGGTACAGCATTTGCGCCTGGTATGTGTTATATTCACTCAACCAGGCCCATAAAGATGGACTCTCATCTGAAAGTAGGATTCTGGCCAGAACACAAGAAAGATATGGCGACTGTGGTGAGTCTCGGGTGCACTATATGATTGCGCTCACTAATTTTTATTTTCAGCTCCTCGGTGATATGTCGACTTGGCGTTCAGAACTCAAGAAGGTCGCCGTCACACACGCTCCAATCGCGTTCAACCTCACTCCTCCCAGCACCATTGCACTTCCGGCACGTGCTGCTTGGGTCGAGAATGCTGCCTCGAGGCTTCTCGAACGGTCTATGTTTCTCAGAAACGGGGTTGACGAGAACGTAAGTATTTTATTTGTGTCTGACGCGATACTAACCATGATAAAAACAGGGAAAAACGAATAACTTTGCTCATCCCTCTCTCAAACATGCTTTGATCGAGTTCTTTTATGTGGGGAGTTATCGCATCGCCAACAAATGTCCCACTCTGTTTCGAACATCTATTCCCTTGCCATGTCTTGCGCTCGTTGGCACTGCGGTAAACTCCATTGTTTCGTACTTTCCATTCAGATTATTTACATTTGCTCTATGCAGTATAATTGTATGCTCGACGGGTATGCCAGCAACGGCAGTGGAAAGTCCTTCCCTAACTTTTCTGGGAGAGCCTACAATACAGTCTTCCATGCTATGGTCGGGATGTTGAATGACATCGAGAAGGATCCATACCATGGTCCAAAGCTGCAGGTGCAACTGGCGGAGTGGGCAAGGGATGGATGGTGAGTTTTCAAGGGGTTTTCTGTGTTTTGCTCGCCATCGTCTCATGAAGTGAGCAGGAATGCATTGCAGAGTATCGATTCAGCTGTCAGAAGGCACAGTCACCTGCAGATTGCCCTAGATTGATCGTGGATTAGATTAGTACATAAATGATGTCATAGTTTCTGGTTGAATGATCTACTGGCACATGTTTTCCATTCCTGGAATAGGTACCTGTTGTCAAGGTTTAGCATATCTGAGTTGATTGTCCGCGAACCCATTTCAATTCCCAGATTCGGAATGTGCCTGACGAAAGCATAGTAAGGACACCGAGACTATAAAGTGCTAGGCAATCCTGGGCAGAGATCCATAGGACATTAGCTGTTGCAGTGCCTGTTCTTTCATAGCACTACATAGCACTATATAGCACTACATAAATAAATCAGTACTGGGGAAGATTGTCCAGCCTGGACCTAGCTGTGCACCTATAGTTACTCTACAATAGTGGACAGCTCTGTACAGAAGAAAGGAGTTTGCTGATGAATAGATAAGGTGAAACAATCTCTTGATATGTGGAACAAGGCCCGACCAACACTTGATGCAAAACACCTCATCGTACAACTAACAGTGGGCGGTATGACCCAATTTCTGACTAAAGCACAAAGCATGCCCCCAACGACCCTTACAACCCTGAACCACCTCATCCGCGAATTCATCTGGAATGGACAACAACCCCACATCAAACTAGCCTGTCTCTGCTCCCCGAAATTGCATGGAGGTCTCGGACTCCTAGACCTAGAGGCCCGAAATCTTGCCATCGAAGTTACATGGCTGAAGTCCTACCTTGACCTTTCCCCTACATGCCCGAGCTGGGCCTTCCTTACAGATGCCATCATCAACTGCATAAGACCATCCGGAATCCGCAGTCCCAACGATGTAAATATCTTCCTCACCTCTATCTGCCCATCCACCCGGTCCTCCCCTCGCCGCCCACAACCTCCCTTCCGGGTCTCACGCCTACTACAAACAGCGCAAAAAGTTGGTCTTTCCCTTGCACCAATCAAACTCTCGAAACAACTCCAACGCCAGCTACCTGCCTGGTACCACGTAGGTGTCCCTCCATGCCTATTCCGACTTAAAGCAGCCACATGCCTGGAAACAACGCATCGGGTCAACACGGTCAAAGACCTCCTGAAAGTCACAAAACGATACTTCATGCATGACTCAGGCCACTCCCCCCACGCCCATTGCACCTGCCGTTACTGCAGACGAGACCGAAATAAAGGATGTTCCAACCCACATAAATGCTCCCTTCTCGCATGCAACATCATCGGTGATATGTCTCCCAAATTTAACCCTCGCATCCGACCTGAAAAGGACCACCTCTCCCTCACGCACCGACGCAAGGAGAAAAATGCACGTGCCATCGTGACCGCAGGAGATGAACTCCTCTTCAACCCCTCGGTAACCAATCGTGGCGATATCTCCAATTGCTTCAGGGTCTTCATTGACCCCTTCCATACCACCACTGAACCTGCATATCGACTACAAAACCCCTGTCTCGGGGGACTGCCCCAACGACCCCTGATAATATACACAGATGGATCCTGCCTGAACAATGGCAAGGCTAATGCATCCTCTGGCACAGGAACCTGGGTGCACGAGGACCACAACCTAAACGCGGCAATAAGAGTACCCGGCCCCTTACAAACAAACCAAATGGGAGAACTTGCAGCAATCATGTCTGCCCTCCAATGCACGGACCCTCTCGCACCCCTCAAATTCATGACTGATTCCAAATACGTAATTGACGGACTAACAAAACACCTGAGCATGTGGGAGGACAACGGTTGGGTAAACATACAGAATGCTGACTGGTTCTGAGCTGCAGCATTCCACTTGCGCTACCGTGCCGCACCTACTCTATTCCAATGGACCAAAGGTCACTCTGGGGACCCAGGTAATGAAGCCGCAGACCAACTTGCAAAAACTGGAGCTCATAAGGTAGACCCGGACCCAATCGACCTCCGAGTCCCACCCACCTTTGACCTCACAGGTATTCGACTGAACACGATCACCCAACGTCTCACCTATCTTGCCATCACAAACAACTCGAAGCAACCCCCCCTCCTCTATACGACCCAATGAAACCTCAATGACATGAGACTGGCCATCCAGGCCATATCCTCCAACCTAGAAAAAAACTCCACTCTGTGGAACAGCATCCGACACCCCGACATTCGACGCCCCATCCAGTCCTTCCTTTACCGAGCCATGCATGACTCCATCCGAATCGGCAACTTCTGGTCTCATATCCCTGGCTATCACCAACGAGCCTACTGCTCTGTTTGCAATAACACAGTAGAAGACCTAAACCACATCCTCTTCCACTGTTCTAGCCCCGAACAAACCACCATATGGACCCTAACTAAAGCCCTCTGGCCTCGCGTCCATGGAAATTGGCCCCCAATCACACTAGGAACAGTACTAGGCTGTGGCGCAATCATGCCGCCCACCCCAACTGATCATCCCCACCCTTCACCCGCCATCAGGGGAAGGGCATGACTCATGCGTATCCTAATATCAGAAGCAGCCCACCTAATATGGGCCATATGATGCGAATGAGTGATCGCTGAGAAGACCCTCACTCCAGAATCAGTAAAATCAAGATGGCTGAATAAGATAAATAGTCGCCTAAATACTGATCAATGGCTAGCCTGCCTCCCTCATCGTCCCCTGGCACCAGACCGAATTTTCCACACCTGGAACCCTGTTCTGACCATTACATCATCCATCCCCCCAAATTGGGCCACATGCCCTGAGGTTTTAGTGGGTATTACGCTGCCGCGGCCCTCTGTTTGACCGAGGTATCCCCCGCAGCTCAGAGTCCCACACCCCCGCACACCACGGGGAGTGCGTAAGAGCATTTTTCCTCGGACCGGTAGTCTCGACTGCTGCTTTAGCGTATTGGGTAGGACTAGGCTAGCCAGTTGCTACTCAATAATATTGCTTGTCCAAAAAAAAAAAAAAAAAAAAAGATATTCCCTCGCACTTTCATTCGTTGACGACCCGACATTTCTACTGTCACCACCCAAAAATAGTTATCAACGCCTCCAAATGAACGATACTTCACATCTTTGAGTACAAGGGCGTGAACTATCCTTATTGATTTAGTGCATGTCCACATTCCTCACTCCATAATGATCTGTCTCTTTTTCTCTGTTACTCTGATCAATCTGATTACATGAATCATTTCACTAGTGTGGTAGAGTTACTTCTGAAGAACTTTACTATCTCCCGAGTCCATACTTGCGGTGCCCAGGACAGTTGGGCTATCCATGATTCAAGTACTATGTCTGCTACCTTGCCAAGGGTGTGTTCTTTCCGTCCACTCTTGGTTCATACATGCACCCAATGAAATGTGCATCAGGTGATGTGATACTCACTGGTCTCGCTGTCGAGTGATCCTCAACCTGTTTGGCCCCTGTGTCACGCGCAGAGTGAAACTATCTTAGTGGGACAGCCAAGACGCCGTACTTTGCTCTTTCAGCCGTGTTGCTTCTGAGCTAGGCTTCCGAGTTGTCTAACTCGGAAACTTGAGACCCGAGATATGATACCTGTAGCGCCCTTTTAGAAAAGACTCGAATGTACCACGTCGAGGAAAATTAGCTACGTGACTGGAAGCTACAAGGCGTGGCAAGTTTACTGTCTATTTCAGGCAACTTGGCCATGTGGGAAAATTATGTAAAAAACAGCTCTCATCTTCGGTCGCCCATAGCACCTCAACGCCTACTCGGAATTCAATGGAAACGATACCATTCGACTCGGAATAGCCCAGCGATCCCTTTCCGAACAGACCGGTACAGAGAAAATGAAGTTTCGGAATTTCGGAATTTCGGGGGTCCCGGGATTACTCGGTCGTGTTGGGTTGTGTGTGATCAAGTTGTTTCACAGGGAAAACATGCAATAGATTACTTGGAATGGAGATGTACATGTAGCTAGTTGGGGAATACTAACTTCCCTGACCTAATATCATCCAGATCACTTTGTACGTATTCGAGAATATCAACTGCTGTGCGCAACTTGACATCTAGCAGTGTTGCGAGGACATTGACCGGAAGAAATTTTGAGATCAGCTCTGTAATGCGAGAAAAACCTTGTTCCTCCAAGATAGAAGCAAATGAAGCAAATTTGATGCCTTCTTTCTTGCGTGCCTCATGCTCATCGAGGTATGAGAACCACTTGGCAATGTCTGGAACATCCAAGTCACTCAGTGGTGGCAGGCTCAGGGATGGAGCTGCGCCAATGGAAGATGGAATCGAGCCTGAGGGCTGTTGCATGGCAGGATTGATTGAACCTGGTGAGGGAAACATCGGAATTGACTCGGATGACTGTGAGGTGGGTGGCGTGTAGTTGAATGGCGGCGTGTGGATGTAAACAGGCATTGGATAACTGGCATATTGTGGGCCTGGGCCTGGCCCAGAGAACCCATACGCTGGCAGCATGGATGGGAGCATGGGGGGTGTGCCAGTGGGGGGAGTCACCAACATAGGAGGTGTGTGGGCTAACTCGGACTTTCCACCAGTAGGACGACTGCGTGATCGCACATCTTTTAGCACTATTACCACTGGTTTCTCGTCAACGGATGTCGAGCCATTCATCTGAGACTAATTTAGTGCACATATAAATATAGAGAAATGGAAGCCGTACGATTTCGAATGCCCAGAGGTTGATGTTAGCATGCGTCAGGGCATAACAAACACTACTGCTAGCACGATAGCAATAAACTGGAAAGGTGGGTGACTTTGTATGCGTTGGGCACTTCCACCGTTCGTGAAGCATTGCCACATATTCTTGAACACCTTTACTCTCCAATCGACCTCCGGATTGCGCAGCAGTCTTGAGCTTGGCTTGTTTGCCTCCTCGAGATGTAGCATCCTACTCAACAATATATATTAGTTTCGAGTGTCAGCCTTTATCAGTCTACGCACCCCCTTGTTACCACCTGCTTGCCCCTCAGTTCCCGCATCCTCAAAATAAACGCTAACGGGCTTCAAGCGATGAGTTGATGTCTTTCCATTCGCAAGCTGTGGTGGAACGATCAAGGGGTGTAAGCGATCCACAAACATAGTGAGTTCTTCATCATTCTGGATGGAAATCATTCCATCTTTTGCTTTGTCGCTGTCCAATCGGTACTGTAGCTTGACCTGTGCTGGAAACTGACCTAGTTTCTCGCCAACAAGATAGCGCAGTTCGTAGAGTGTGATCGTTGACAATATTTGAAAGGGTGCATTCGATCCGTCTGGGCGACGGATTGTGCACTGGATGGAAAAGGCTATAATGTTTGTTAGCAACCATGACATATGTATGTCAAAAAAGAGAACTTACACGAATCGCTCGAGTCTTCTGGTGTATCAAACAATGAAACGGTCTTCCATTTGCCGGGTGCTTGAGCTGGATGACTCGGAGTAGGCACTGGCTTCTTCTTTGGTGCCTTATAGCACTCCTGCAGGCGCCGAGTAAGTTTCTTACTTAGTTCAGAGTCTGACTCGTCATTGTCGTCATTGTCGTCGTCTAGTACTATCTCGAGTGAACCACCACTTTTGTCGTCGTCGTCACTGGTGACATGCCTGAGTAAATCTGTGAAGTCCTCAACTGTCTGCTGATCAACCACACCGGCGTCTTCAAGTTCTTCCGCCAGCGTATCATCGAGCACAGACTCCTTGGAGTGATGAGCTACCAGTGGGCCTGGGGGAAGCGTATTGGCCACATGCTCTTGAGGTGAGAACTTGCGTCGCTGATTGTTTTCATGGCTACCAGACTGAGCTGGTGTCGCAGCGTCTTTGCGACTATGGGTCTACAAGATGCATTAGTATTTTGCTCGAATAAGATGAAATGACTTACCTCAGGCTGAACCTGCGCAGTTGTACTAGAAATACTCTTGCCGGATCTTGAGCGAGTGCGGCTCTCTAGTGGACTGCACTCTCCCGCAGTCCCTCTTTCGGTACACCTCCGACATGCACTTGCTCCGTCAAGGAATTCACAGCGCACTTTTGCAGAGCGGCACTTAGAGCACGCTCCCCGTTTTTGACCTGTAGTCACATTGTAAGAAATTACTAAATGAGAGATGAGCACGGAACCGGAACTCACCTGTCTGTTGGGCAGCACTGTTGGTCGTAGTAGCCTGAGCAGTGGTGACGGTGCTGCGCTTTCGTGAGGTCATGATGGAAGTACAGGACGAAGATGCAGCCTCATGGTGCGGCGCATTTTTATACCAACCCACCTCGTGCTGCTACCTCATGTTCTTGTATGTAATATCATCATTAGCGCCTCCAAGTCATGTACGGTGATGATGTACCTGGATGCTTACCAATAAAGGACGCGAGCGCTGGGATCTATGCCAATGGCCGCAATCCAATAGATAGCGATTGCCTTCCTCCCATCGCTCGAGCGCCCACTCACATACCCAGATACTTACCTACACAAAATTTAGGTAAAATGCTCATCAAAGTTGGAATTTCTTACTCAGGAATCGTTTTCCCGCGTACTTTCTGTGAAACGACTCATGTCATACCGGCTCTAGTATGTAGTTCAGCATCAAGTTTGCAGTGGGAAGTAGGGAGCTCTCAGCGTAAGAGGAGTAGTGCACCAGATTTGCATTCTGTCAAAAAGAATCAGACGATGCTCGAACAACTAGATGTCGTGTACGCACCCATTTATAATTGCCAAGGATCAGTCTGGCCAGCCAGATAGATGCAGCAGCCATCAAGGATGGATGGGTAGCCAAGAGCCACCATTCGAGTGCACCAACCTCCAGGAGGTACTTGCCGATGGTCCAAGCCTTGACATCATAATCATCCAGTGCCTTGCTGATGCGGCGGAGAAAGTGCATCGGGTTAGGAAAGGACAAGTTCCAGTCGATCGTTTTGAGCACGTAGCATTCCGCAAGTAGGGAAGAGCACGGGTACAGGTCCCCTCGGGTACGGGTACGAGTCGCCGTCCCGCCGTCTCGCCATCAGTCGCACCGTCGATGCATCATCGTCATCGACAGTAGTCGTTGTTGCTGATGAGTCCGGTTGCTGTCCTGTCGCGGGCGCCATTTCAGGACGTCGGGATGTCGTCGTCGTCTCGCCGTTGTCGTGTCGCCAGTTGGTGTCGTGCCATCGTCGAGTCGTCGTTGTCGCGTTGCAAGGGAAGGGAGACAACGACAACGACGATGTTGTCGCGACGATGCCATCGCGACAACATTGTCGTCGTCCTCGCAGCGTTGCTGTGTCGTCCGTCGAGGGAGGAGAGGGAGAGGGAGGGGGTGTGCGCGTGCGCATCAGCGTTGTCGTCGCGTCAACGTCCGTGTCGCCAGTCGGCGTCACGCAAGTCGTCGCGTCGTCGTCCCACTGTCTGCGTGCGTGCTGGGTGGAGGGAGAAGAGGGAGAGGAGGAGAGGGGGGGACGGAGAGGAGGAGAGGGTGCGATGCGTGTCGGTGTCGTCGTCGCGTCATCATCCGTGTCGCCATTTGGCGTCACGCGCGTCATTGCATCGTCGCCATCTGGCCGTCTGGGCATGCTGGGTGGAGGGAGAGGAGGGAGAGGAGGAGGGGGTGCATGCTCATGCGCGTCGACCTCGTCGTCGCGTTGTCGTCCGTGTCGCCAGTGGGTGTCACGCACGTCGTCGCGTCATCGTTGTCCCGCTATCTGTGCGCACTGGGTGGAGGGAGAGGAGGAAGAAGAGGAGAGGGGGGGGACGGAGCGGAGAGCGTGTGTGCGTGTCGGCATCGTTGTCGCGTCGTCGTCCATGTCGCCATTTGGCGTCACGCGCGTCGTCGCGTCATCGCCGTCCGGCCGTCTGGGCATGCTGGGTGGAGGGAGAGGAGGGAGAGGAGGAGGGGGTGCGTGCTCATGCGCGTCGACCTCGTCGTCGCGTTGTCGTCCGTGTCGCCAGTGGGCGTCACGTGTGTTGTCGCATCGTTGTTGTCCCGCTGTCTGTGCGCACTGGGTGGAGGGAGAGGAGGGAGAAG
>JBBPLX010001135.1:0-11094 GCA_038090015.1 Leccinellum albellum
GTGCACCATTTTTCTGTTCTTGTTCCTTCCACGAACTTCCCTCCAGCTCAAGATTATATGAATTCCGGATTCATGCTCGGAGGATATGATGGTGACGCCGAGGTCAGCCAATTTCGAGAGCTAAAACTGGATAGATGCTCATCATTTACACCGCAGATCGTCGACATGGAGTCCATGAACGAATATTTTGTTCGCATGTCTTTTTCGAATGGCACGACAGAAGATATATCGGCCGGTTTTACAGGATTTCAGCCACTCTATGTCCCGCAGATGCCCGTCGATTGCCAACTTCCGAGAACATTACACTCAAATCAATGCAGATGCAGCTTCCTGCTCCTTCTCCTGCCACAAACTACACTGCACAGATCAGTACTGTTTCTGACCTGATATTTACCGAAGGTGCGTTGTAGGAGCACATACACGAAGGCCTACTGCCCATTGTGAACAACCAGGTTCCGAACATCAATTTGTCACCATGGTCATCACCAGGACTGGACCTCCGCGCACTTTCAGTGTACAACTAACAGTCCGAGGTTGTATACAACCGAACTTTTCGTCAAGATGGGCTGCCGAGTATAATATGTCAGTTTCCAGACCTTGGCATTATCCCGGATATGTCTTGCGTGCTACCCTCGAGGACGTTGAAGAAGCAAAGCACAATTCACGGAACCCTTCGTGTTTGATGACTGAACAAGTCTCTATTACGATGCCTAACTCAACCGCCGAGGAGATTCAATCAGGTGACATCGTGACGACGACGAGCACCGCATTCACTATCCCTGTTAAAGTGGACCACCGACACATCACCAACTTTGACGCATACTACCAGACCCTTACCAACTCACTGATGATCAGGTTGATGATACCTCGCGCACAGGGTGAATCAGTGGATCCAGATGATCCCTCTGCTACTAAGCCTCACGTCCCTTGTGGTCCAGTGTTTGAGGATGACGAGGAGGAATGGGTGCCTTGGACGAAGCACAATAGGCCGCAAATGCCACAACCCATGGAGTGGCGTTCATACTCTGGGACCGTTCCAGTCATCGTACGTCCCTTGGGTGAGGTTACACCGTCGCCTGGATGCCTTCACCCAAATACGGATACGATGAGCCAAGACATCCTATTAGGCGAGCTTAGTGGTTGCGAGAGGCCCCTACTTAACCACTATCTTGACGAAGGAGCGCGTGGACCCATCTTTGTGGACCGTGACACCGTTCACGAGGTCCTTGCGGAGGATCCTGCAGAGCGGGAGCTACGTGCACCGATTCTTCAGCCAGTGGTGTCTTCGCCCCCCGCAGGCGAAGAGCTCATTCATCGCTACTATCATCGGCTTAACTCTGGGATATACGTTGGCGAGACATGGGCCAGGAATGTGGAAGGAAAGGGGAAAGACTAGATTTGTGAGAGTAAGTACTAGCAACTTACAAGGGCCCAGTGACTCGGTTTGTATTTCAACGCTTGCAGTGAAGTGGATTAGTATGTGAGAAATCTCTGGACTGTAGCAAGGTAGGCGGTTTCCTCATCTGAAGACTGTGATACGAATCATAGGCCCATCAGATGATTAATATTATAGAAGGGTAAAACAAAAATCCTTCTCTCAGGCTATCAATTACGTACATGGAATCTAATGTTATAATGCTACACTTTTATATTTCCCTCTTGGTTACTAGCATCATTCTTTTCGTCTCTTCCAGTGCAGTCTCGTATACCACGTCGACTGAAGGTAAGGTAAGCTACTCTGATGTCTTGGTACGTATACCCTTACACATTTCTTACTTACCTGTTTGACTCTCCTTGTACAGAGTCCAACCAGACTCAACACATATTATGAGTGTCCAGATTACTGACCTTCCACGTTCACCACAAGCCAAGTGGTAGAGCTAGGTATAGATTTACAGCCGTTTCTTTTATGTGGCCGGTCCGGCCCGAGCTCGCAAAATATGACCGCAACTGCATGGATATCTCCGAAACACGGAGAAGGCGAATTTGGTATCTATACCTTATCAGGTCCACGTTTCGCTTCCTTGAGGACTCACCGACGATAACAGGAAGTGTGTGGGGTCGTCGGCCAGTCACCACGATCGGCCGAGATTATTGACGAAGTTCACCAGAAGTGAAGCGCCCTTTCTTCGTTATTGACACCACCCTGCGCATCACTATGCCAGTACCCGTCACCGGACCCCGCACCCTGTACGACAAAATTTGGGACGACCATGTTGTGTGAGTGATAACCACACATATCGAGTCGTAATGGAGCTTACTTCCCCCCAGCGATGCAATGGAAGATGGCTTGGCCCTTATCTACATCGATCGGTATGCATATTGGTCTCCCGAGTTAACCCGATAGCGAGCTTGTCTTGCAGCCACCTTGTTCACGAAGTCACGAGCCCTCAGGCGTTCGAAGGACTGTATGTTCCGTATCGACTCATGTCGACTCGTTTGCTGATAGTGATGTAGACGCTCAGCTGGTCGGAGCGTTCGCCGGCCAGATTGCACCCTGGCGACTGTTGATCACAACATTCCGTGAGCAAATTTTGCACCCACAGCACTGTAGGGTCAGAATACTCACTCAATAAAAGTACGATATCGCGCAAGAACTACGAATCTGTCGATACGTTTGTCGCAGAAACCGATTCTCGCGCACAGTGTCTGGCCATAGAGGAAAACGCAAAAGAATTTGGACTGAGGTACTTCGGAATGGCGGACCGACGTCAGGGTGGGCACTTAGATTCTTCCGACAACTCTTCATTTCTAACCGAACGATAGGGATCGTGCATGTCATCGGACCCGAACAAGGTTTTACAGTAAGATACCTGCAGATCTTTTTGGCACTGTATAAAATACTAACATTCTACAGCTTCCAGGTATAACATGCGTCTGCGGTGATTCACACACTTCCAGTATGTTTGTAATTTTAGATCTTGTTATCCATTCATGTACTCTTTACATAGCCCATGGTGCATTTGGGTCTCTGGCGTTTGGCATTGGGACATCCGAAGTCGAGCATGTCCTTGCTACTCAAACCTTACTGCAGCGTAAGGGAAAGAACATGCGCATCACTGTAGACGGTGACCTCGCTGAAGGCGTATCCTCAAAAGACGTTATCCTGCACATCATCGGAATCATCGGAGCAGCTGGAGGCACAGGATACGTTATCGAATACGCTGGCTCTGTCTTCCGCAATTTCAGCATGGAGGCTCGTATGAGCGTCTGCAACATGAGCATCGAAGCCGGTGCCCGAACTGGTTTGGTTGCACCTGATGAAATCACCTTTGATTACCTCCGCAATCGTCCCCTGGCCCCCAAGGGTGAAGCATGGGACCGTGCTCTTGCTTATTGGAGTACCCTTAAGAGCGATGACGGCGCAAAGTTCGATATGGAACTAAAGATCAATGCAGCTGATATACCACCCACTGTTACATGGGGCACATCTCCTCAGGACGTTATTCCTATCGACGGTTCCGTACCAGATCCGGCAACAATGAGCCCAGCCAAGCGGGCTGGCGCAGAGCGGGCCTTGGCTTATATGGGTCTGCAGCCGAATACTCGCATGGAAAATATTTCCTTGGACAAAGTCTTCATTGGTTCCTGCACCAATAGTCGTATTGAAGATCTTCGCTCCGCTGCACGGGTCGTCTTGGCTGCCGGACCCGACGCGAAGGTGTCACCGAACGTCCAAGCCATGATCGTTCCTGGTTCAGGGTTAATTAAGCAGCACGCAGAAGCAGAAGGGTTGGATATCATCTTCAAGCGTGCTGGTTTTGACTGGAGGGAGGCCGGATGCTCTATGTGCGTGGGTATGAACCCGGATCGGGTGGCGCCCGGCGAGCGCTGTGCTAGCACGAGTAATCGCAACTTTGAAGGTCGTCAAGGCGCCGGAGGGCGGACTCATCTCCTCAGTCCTGCCATGGCAGCGGCCGCAGCCATCAAGGGAAAGCTCACTGATGTCCGGAAGTTGTTAGGTTCAACGACTGAGACTAAAGTCACCCAAGCGTCGTCGTTCCTGAAACAGTTGAGTCCACACGAGTTCTTCACCGACCCAGTCCTCCCTCCTCCAGAGCCCCAACCCCTCACCTACGCGTCCGGGACCTCTCCCACAGATTCTTCAAGCCCTGCTGTTCAGAAATTTGTCATCGTCAAGGGGGTCGCAGCACCGTTGCACATGGCCAATGTCGACACAGATATGATCATTCCCAAACAGTTCCTCAAAGGGTTAAAACGTACCGGACTGTCTAATGCGTTGTTCTATGAACTTCGCTTTGATCCTAAGACAGGGGAGAAGACAGACTTTGTCCTGAATCGTGCTCCATATGACCAGGCGAGAATTCTCGTCGTCAGCGAACCAAACTTTGGTTGTGGTAGCTCTCGCGAGTACGCTGCGTGGAGCCTGTGAGTCCCACCATAGCTCGATCATCTGACGCTTGACAATTATGAATTCCAGGAATAACTTTGGTATTCGTTGCATCATCTCCCCGAGTTTTGGCGAGATTTTCCGGGGCAACGCTATGCAAAATGGCATGCTCCCGTTGGCACTCTCTCAAGCGGAGTGCAAAGAACTTGCTGCAGATGCAGAGGCGGGCGTGGAACTCGAAGTTGACCTCGAGAAGCAGGAAGTGAGGCGAGACAACGGCAAGCCGGCGATTCGCTTTGCGGTGGATTCATTCCGGCGCCACTGTCTGTTGAATGGCCTGGATGACATTGCACTAACGCTGCAGAAAGAAGATATCATTGCTTCGTTTGAGCAAAACAGGAGTGTAGTTTGGCCGTGGCTGGATGGGTTCGGATACAAAGGAAACAAAATCCCAGTTATTCCGACAAAGGCGACTAAGAAAATGGAGTGGTGAAAGTCTATCTCATGTGATATATTATTGTACCAATACTTAGGCCTGGTGCTGAAAAGAAACGTCTCTGGAGCGTAGTTAGACTTGGTAGTCAGCAAGCGGGTAACATCATCTTCCAACCCAGTTCACTCGATGCTGGGCGCTGCAGGGAATTGTGTTTGATCACCTTGACAAGTCTGCGCAAGACGACACAGCAATCTCAGCCAAGTTCTTTCTACTCAGATTGATTGACTGGCTGGGAGATTAGCCTGAGAGGTCTGACAGGCCAAGCGATACCAGCACAAGACCTCGCCAAACCCCAAGGAAATTTTCATGGCACATAATTATCCTATTTCAGCAACATTTAGATACGAGCATTATTACAATCAGCGCAACGAGTCCAAGTACGCGTAGATCTCGTACCGTACCGTTGATGTGCAGCGGAGACGAGAAGCAGGCTCGAGGTCCTGATGATCCACTACTACATAGACAGTGGGTAGAGGTTGTAGAGAAACCTTACTGAAGTCAATCTTAACCGCTGAAGGTGTAGCGGGACCCATTTCCGCAAGAACCTTAGTATATTGACTTCGTAGTCGCCATTACAGCAAATTGATGTCAGAGGTTTACGCCACAAAATGCTGCTCCGCCCCAACAAGACTCGAGAAGACAGCAAAAGTTACCGGAAAATTGAGAACTAAACAACAGCCGCCAAAGGACCCTGCAAAAATACTTGTCAGTCACGAACATGCAAAATGACATGAAATCGGTGATGGAGTCTCAGAAAATAGAGATTGACGGTCATTTCCCGCTTCAAAAGCGGGTCGTATTCATTAAATCAGTATAATTTTTGGATATCATCGACGATTCGACAGATTGGCGTGGAAAGGTAAAGGACAAACATCGTAAGATGAGGCTCACCTTCACGGGGACTGTGCCCATATCACTCTACAAGAGAATCGTTTAGAAAACCAAGGTAAAAGTGGATCGAGTGAAAGTTTCGCATTCGGATTTGAAGCGGAGATAGATTCAAGGTACTCGACACTTCGATTGGCCAGTTGACTTCATCCACTGCCATGTATTTGGTGCACTTCATAATTTACATTAAACTGATAGTATGCAGGCCTCATAGTCCTATTTATCTTTTTCAATTTTTTCATGATCACCTTTAATCAATGAACGCTCATCAGGGCGGCCGTTGTGATGTGAGCGAAGTACAGTATCTTCATTCGCTGGAAGGTTGTGGCAATGTCCAACACCGGTCCCATTTGTGTCTCACATATAATGTTGTTCCTGTCAACGAAGCTGGTGGACTCAGCCATGGTCAAAAGATAGTAGAAAGTTCCTCACATGTTCACATAATGAGCGTTCCAATTATCGACTTCACCTGTGTCCCGGCCGAGCGAGGGACCTGCCGTTGGTAAGCTAGTTGTACAACCATCTGAAGAGGATAAGGTGATACGATCGAATGACAAGAGATGGATCTAGAAAACCAAAAGCGATAGGATCTGAGTCTGGAACAAAGCTGGCTTTCGGTAACCACAGTCCTCTGCTTCGAAATTGAGATTGAGTAGACGGTACAATTGGCCGTCCTTCAGCTTCCAGATAAAAGACTACTTATAGTGCGATCAGTAGTAGAAGAGCAAGACGGAAGAGAGATACCTTCACTGCAGGATCCCCTTCATGTTCCTCCAAGAAAGAGAATATGTCCTATTTGCTGCTATTATCGTCCCAGCGGTGGTCAGCAAAATTAAAACATGATTTCCTGCGACACGAAGGTTCCCCCACCGTCCTTTGGGCTCAACATGGTATCTCACAGACCCTATTGAAAATCCAACCGCTTGTTTCTTGTCCTTCAAATTGTAATTGGCGGGGGAACGTATGCATGTATATTAGGTCTCGGGTTACACAGCGACAGGACAGATAACGCAGATGCGCCGAGTGCGCGGATCACGCCACTCTTTGTTTCATCTCGCGTCTGAATGGGGGAGTTTAGAGCACTGGTTTGCGGACGCGCGTACGCTGCACTATTTGGCGGCTTGGTCGCTCTTAGCAGACGTGGGCATGACACGAGTTTGTCTTTTGCGCTCTCGTTCAAAAGCTGCCATTGCATCGCGCCACTGCGAGTCACGTGAAACGCCCAACTTTGATATTGGTCTCTCTGGAGGCTTCAATGGACCAAACCGATGGAGCGGCCAGACAATGTGGCTGAGCTTGGCATCTACCAGACCCAGGGGTACCTATGCGATCGTCGTAAGTTGGGGTGACGGTATGAGCAAGAGACGGACATGGAATATGACGCACTGGTCCGAACGTGTTGCTATCGAGCGTACGAAAGGGCTCGTCGCCTTCAACCCATATGTGGCCCTCTGGGACGCGCACTTCAGGGTCTGGATAGGGCGGAAGCGTCTGGACCACATCATCTGCGACGGCAACGACACGCTTGACGATCATTTTATGACTGTTGACGGGGTCTCTGGAAAAAAAAAAGAGAAACGTTTGCTCTGTGTCGTGTAACTTGGCGCGTGCGAGGCGTACCTGAGTGAGACGACATCGCCCTTGGTGATTGGACGGCCCGAGCGAAGGGTGAAGCGGTCAAAGACGACGATATCGTCCCAGCGGGAGGTGTCGGGGTTGAGTGTGGGCTAACTGACAGGAAGGAGCACGGGTCGAGGATATTTCGGAAGGGGACAAGACGGACCTGCATACTTCGCCCGCGGACGGTCTTGAGGGTGTAACAATAGTGCGTAAAAGCTAAACCGATGGGCAGCCAGTACAGCACACGCACTGGCCTGATCATGAGTGCTTTTGGATAAATAAACATATACAACCGTCCTCGTCGTGGACGATGATGACGATGGGATGCCTCACTCCGGAGTAATTTTAGCTTTTAGGGTGCACTCCGCTGCCCTCTGCCCACTGTCGTCACAGGCCCAGGATGCGCAGTCTCCGAGTCAGTCCTCGCCCTCGGCTGCGGTATTTCCATAGTATAAAAAGTGCGATAGATGCCCGACATTAGACGCAAGAAATGCCAGTGCCAACAGTGCGCAGTACACCGCTGAGGTGGCAGCCTTCCAAAACAACACCGCCTAGAATTGTCTCCTTCACACCACCGTCGCCCCCCATGGAAGCATTTCGACTGCAGAAAAAGTATCCAGAAGTCACAAAGGATGAGATGTTCGATCTCATCAATCGCTTCAAGTGCGTATCGCATCGCGAGATCGCAGTCCCCTCATGATTGATATATCTTTGCCAGTGCGATCTCGACCGACACCCCTGGACGCGTAGACAAGAGCTCCGTCCTCCACGCATTGCAGAGCAGCGGCGAATCCTACGATCAGGCACGCGAGACACTCAAGGGCGTGTCCGTCGACGCCAGTGGCAAGGTCGAGCTCGAAGACTGGGTCGAGGTGCGCCCGCGGCCGTGATGTCATCCCCTATCAGCCACTTTCTCATCCTCGTATTCGCAGCTCAACTTCAAGCTAAGATCGCAGTCCAAAGCCTCTGTCTTACCCACCAGGGCCGGAAAGGTAACCGTCAAGGGCTCAAACGCCAACGTGAGCCACACCATCAACGAGGACGAGCGAAAGGAATTTACCAACCACATCAACGGCGTGAGTACCCCAAAGTCCTTCCTCCATTTACCTTGGCCTACTCACCCAGCCGACAGGTCATCGAGAATGACCCTGATATCGGGTCCCGTTTCCCCATCCCCACAGACACGATGCAGCTCTTCGACGAGTGCCGCGATGGCTTGATCCTCTGTAAGCTCATCAATAATTCCGTCCCAGACACGATCGACACTCGTGTACTCAACATCGCCACCGCTCGTAAACCCCTGAACGCCTTCCAGATCACCGAGAACAACAATATCGTTATCACGTCCGCCAAGGGTATCGGGTGCTCCGTCGTCAACATCGGCTCGTCCGATATCTCCGAGGGCAGAGAGCATCTCATTCTTGGACTTATATGGCAGATCATCCGTCGCGGCCTCCTTGCTCAAGTCGATATCAAACTTCACCCCGAGTTGTATCGGCTGTGTGAAGAAGGAGAGACGGTAGACGATCTCCTTCGTTTGACCCCTGACCAAATTCTACTCCGATGGTTCAACTATCATCTGAAGGCTGCGGGCTGGAAGCGAAGGTAGTGTCTCATTTGTGATCAACATCGTTTCCGCTGACCCCACCTCCTTCAGAGTAAATAACTTTAGTCGCGACGTATCCGACGGAGAAAACTACACCATCCTTCTCAACCAGCTCAAGCCTGATGAATGCTCCCGCGCCCCTCTGCAGACCAGAGATCTCCGCCAACGCGCCGAACAAGTCCTCCAAAATGCTGCCGCCATCGGCTGCCGCAAATACCTCACTGCCTCATCCCTCGTCGCTGGGAACCCTCGCCTGAACCTCGCCTTCGTCGCCAACCTCTTCAACACCTGGCCCGGGCTTGCGCCGCTCGACGAGCAAGAGGCCAAAGACTATGGCGCAGTCGACGACTTTGATGCCGAAGGCGAGCGCGAGGCACGCGTGTTCACTCTCTGGCTCAACTCGCTCGGCGTGGAACCTGGCGTGTTCAACCTGTTCGAAAACCTCAAGGACGGACTGGTCATCCTCCAGGCGTTCGATAAGATCCTGCCAGGCTCAGTCATCTGGCGACGCGTCTCCAAGCCCAAGGGGGCATCGACTCCTCGAGCGTCCTTGGACCTCAGTGGT
This sequence comes from Leccinellum albellum, assembly GCA_038090015.1. Classification (NCBI taxonomy): domain Eukaryota; kingdom Fungi; phylum Basidiomycota; class Agaricomycetes; order Boletales; family Boletaceae; genus Leccinellum; species Leccinellum albellum. Next base: position 9,527 of record JBBPLX010001135.1, read on the forward strand.
GGGGGAGAGGAACAGCAGGAGGAGATTGGGATCACGCCGAACCAGAGCACGCTCTCGCGGTTTAAGCAGGTTGAGAACACAAATTACGTAGTCGAGCTCGGGAAGCAGAATGGGATGCATCTGGTCGGGATCCAGGGCGCCGATATCGTCGACGGAACGAGGACGCTCGTGCTCGGTCTCGTTTGGCAGCTCATGCGGTTCGTATTTCTTGTTTTTGTTTCGGCTCTGATACCGACACGCTTTCTAGACTGAACATCACCAAGACGCTCAGCAATCTCTCCGGCTCTGGCCGCCCCATCACCGACCAAGAGATGCTCAAGTGGGCAAATACAACCGCGCAAAAGGGTGGAAATAAGCTGGGCTCGCGTGCGATCCGATCGTTCAAGGATCCCTCGTTGACGACAGGCGTATTCGTGCTAGACCTGCTCGAGGCGCTCCGTCCAGGGATCGTCGACCCGGCGCTCGTCATCGAAGTGTACGAGGCTGGGGCGTATGAAGATCGAAGGCAAAATGGTGCGTGTTTTTTTTGGGGGGAGGGCCAATGGGGAGTTTTGGCGCAACGAAACGCAACGCAACTGACATTGGACGAACAGCCAAATTGGCGATTTCGATCGCAAGAAAGATGAATGCGCTCATCTTCCTCGTCCCTGAGGATATTGTGGACGTGCGACCGCGTTTGGTACGTCTGATTTTTTTGTTTGCTTTCCTTTTCTTGCTGCCATGCTGATGTAACTTGCGCTGTAGATTTTAACATTTATCGGAAGTTTGATGAGCATCGCGCACTAGTGTGGAGACCCTGCAACTGGTCGACGACAGAATATTTGTAGTTGATACGTGAATGTGATCACTTATAATTTGTCTCATAAGTGTTTATGTAGTGGCAATTCGTATAGATTCTTTCTCCACGCCTTCTCGCCATGGTCAAACATAACCATCGGCTGAGAGTCTGATGGAGAGGGATATCTAATGACGAGAAATCAAAGTATGTATACACAAATTTCAGATCATTTGGACCGTCTCATACAGATGATTGCGCCCCAAGTTACAATATTATGCAGTCATTACATGTGCGGCGGAGGAACTGAAACGAAGAAAAAAGAAAAAGAGAAATTTGAGTTGACGGCTGAAGCAACATGGACGAAGTCGTAGGCAAAAGCGAGCGCGACGATGTGAAGCAGCCTGGAAGATGTAGGAGACGAAAGTGTGGCGAGACAGGACAAGCTGAGTGCAGTGCTGACAGAGAGCGAAGGATAGGCGACGACAAGAGGGGGTGCGGAGGGGGCGTGCGTGTGCGTCCATTTAGGCGGGCAGGAGGGGTGAGAGAGAGCGAGGGAGGGCAAGGGCGAGTGAGTGAGGTGGACATACACACCCATGCAGACGCTACTAAGAAGGTGCAAGGTGTAAGGGTAAGCGATGGGGATGGTGTCCTGCGGTGACCGTTACAAGAGTGCGTGGCGGTTGCCGACCGCCGTTCCCGATGCGGTGACACAGCAAGATGAGGAGGGCGACTGCGAGGACGACGGGACAAGGGCACGCTTGCGCTCAGGCTACAACTCGCTGACATCCAT
>JBBPLX010001136.1:0-11093 GCA_038090015.1 Leccinellum albellum
CTGGCTTGTACTAAGAGGGAACGGCTGAATATTTTCTTGTGATGAACAGATTGCCACGGCAGCCTTGACAAAGTGAGCGGTGGATACGGAGCCCTTTCCGGAACCCCGAGCACCGCGTACTTGAGATGCCATTGCGCTGATGATGGCAGATATAGCGGCGGGTTTCAGGTTGACACGTTGGGAGAGAGTGCACAAGAGGACAAAGCTTCCGAGCTAGTCGATAAACGGGTAAGGCGCAACGAATAAAATAGGGTGCCAGATAACTCACCACGACGTTGACATCCTTCTGAGAGGGTTGGAGGGGTGTCAATAATGAAGGCAGGATGAATGCGAGGATGCCATCGTCAAGAGACGGCGCAGTAGAGATGTAGTCGTGCATCGTGGCAGCATGAAACGCAAGCAGTGTACGATGTGAATACGAGACTGTGGTAAGACTCAACGAGGAAAATAACGCCGAAAAGTAACGACGATGACATACATTTGACTGCGGTGGGCAAAAGATCAGCGACAAAACGTGCGACTTCTGTATCTGATAGCATGGCTTTTATCAAAGCACTACGAGTAAGAGACTTTGCTGCAGATTTGAAGGGGAGCAAAAACGAAAAGGAAGAATTTTGCCTGGGATTCGATGAGAAGGATGCGTATTCCGAGGGATGGGGACGTACGGAATGTGCAATATCGAGAGCATCTTGACGAAATGTGGAGATTCGTGGTATGGCAAGAACAGGGTAAGTATGGCAGGTACATTGAATTCGTTGATTCTGATGGATGTTGCATATCGACCGTTCCTGCAAACAAAGAGAGACATACCTGAACCGTCTCACGAGCCATTCGAGTGCTTTTGTAGTAGGTGCCTCCATTAGCCATGGACCAAGGAGAGCCAGAAATGCATTGATGTTTCGATCGAGGTTCGCGTTGAGATCTGACGTCTGAAGCGTGCGATCGACGGCCCTGGCAGCATCTGAGAAGAGAGTCTGCTCAAAGTCCACTGACTTTGACGTGAACGAGGGTGAAAGTGAACTGAGGTGGTTGAACGCAGAAGAAGCGAGAGCATGTATCGAGTCCAAGTCATGAATGTCTGCGTCTCTTCCAGTAAAAAGATACGACTCAGTTTGTTTCTTTTTCGACCTGTCTTGCAGCAACGACGCGTTCAACGACGTCGAAGCTGCGAGCTGGACTGCGAGCGCAGATGGCATCGAAGTACAAAATTTGTAGTTACATAATCCACCATGACTCAAGGACTTCCCCCGCTGTCGTCTCGCAGTGTGTTCACTGTGTCCGCGTCTATAACGATCGACGCACCACGCGACACTGTCTGGCAGGTCTTGATGGACTGGGGTTCATACCACGAATGGTAGGTCTCTTGCGCAGTTCCAACGCACGCCCTGACATGAGGCTATCTGAAGGAACCCGTTTGTGTACGTGTCATTCTAACTTTCAACGTTGCTTTGCATAACACGAACTCCGGCGCAGTCGTAACCAATGCCTTACAGATCCGTCTAGAAAGCCGCTTGCTGCGTCGCAACAGACACCACGTGCTGGTGCCCATTTGTTCATCTACCCTGTGCACATTCCGCCTTCGTTCGAGTCGCCAAAGATATTTCCTGCCAGCTCTACATTCCAGATGATAACCAACATGGATCCCGACAACTACCGCTGTGCATGGGAGAGTATCGAATACCCGACATGGGTTCTGAGTACGATGCGCTGGCAGGCGTTGGTAGAGGTGGTGGAAGACGGACGCAAAAAGACGCGCTACGAGTCAATCGAGGTGTTCGACGGTCTGCTCGCATATTTGATCCGGATATTTGTGGGGCAGGGACTACGAGCTGGGGTCACTGCGATGGCAGAGGGGCTAAAGAAGAGGTCAGAAGAGATTAGTCATATTTAATGAGTCATCTCAGACATTCCCAATGCCGACACAGCCACGAAATGATCCAGACCCCGCAGTAAGTTATAAAAAGAGAGTTGCTGCCATCACGCTGGTGTCAAGTTCGTAATGCTCGCCCTCTCCAATAACCACATGCACGTACAAGACGACTCTTTCACCGTCTACGACACCCATGGAAGACAGAAAAACTACGTCGAATCTGTCGCACAGAGAAAGGAGCGCATCGAATTTCTCAAGCAGAGGGAATGGATCAGGCGTGTCACCGAGTGGGTGAGGGAAACAAACGCTCAAAAGGACTTGGTGAGCAGGATATCACTCACTTACCCACCGACGCTAACATCCCAGAAGTCGATCTTCGGTCGTTCGGCCCGATCGCACTTCCCTCTCGCCTACCACGACGCCGGCGTCACTTCAGCCATCCCTTTCCCCTGCGTAGAGGAGGAAGAAGAGGAACCTTATGTCATCTACAGCTCCTCTCCCAGCTCATCCCTTTCTTCACTCTCAGAGGAGATCACCCCAGTTCTACCCCTCAATAGTGGCCCCTCTCTCCCCATACCCCAGAGAAGAACCTCTGGGCATCACCGAAGATGCAGCAGTGCTAGTCTTCGCGGGCACACTCGCAAGCAGTCTCTCTCCAGCATATATGAGGTGCCGGAAGAGGATTAGGTCCCTCCACTCAAAAATGATTTGGTTACCTTGGCCGGCAGGTCTCTAGCCAGGGAATTCACTTTGCTCGTTCCCGCGTCGACGTGTGAAGGCGATGCGTTTATTTGTTCCCTGTCGTCCGTTACGATCCGGAGCATCCAGGGTTTTTGTTACCCGGTTCTCTGGCACGTCATGTTCCTGATACCTGTGCCACACGTTATACCCGCCTTTGCCCCATCACCTGTATCACAGTCACACCATACGCTCATCATGATCACATCACAGATTTCGCTTCTGCGCGTCAGTTCTGTATCGTCCCTGTACTATATAGAGTCTGCGTTCTGCTAGAGTTGTCCGTTGCTATCGACCCCGGGTTGTATTTGTACCTCTCAATTCGATGATCTGTTGGCTCCCGCGAGCATGTGTATTATAAATTAAAACTTATCTCAATTTACGTCACCATAGCACCCTCTTTCAACAACCATCATGAACTTTGGCCGAGCTCGAGCTCGAGGTCGTGGTCAAGGAAGCACAGGCAGAGGTCAGTGGCACTCAGGACCAGGCTTCGCCGGCGCATCTGTCTCGTCCACTCCGCGCGGAGGATTCAGAGGCGCCAGCGGACCCAGTCGTGGCCAAGGACGACCTGGAGGAACGTCAGTTCTTATTCCTTCTTTTGTGTGTTCTGCTCTACTGACTCCGTATTTGTCCCATGCTGCTAGCATCTTTATGCCGGACCGATCGGTCAGGGCCGTCGACACCCGCATCAGAGATGGTTCCGACAAGAACGTCGTTGCCGAGCTCAACCGCACAAACAACTCCGGTTCTGGAGTACAAGGTCTCCCCCTCCGGCCCGATTTCGGGACACAGGGCAGAGAGATCTCCCTTCGCGTCAATCACTTTCCCGTCCAGGTCAAGGGGAGGATTTACAGATATACCGCTACAATCGCACTCCTGGACAAGCGCAAACTCACGCGTACCGTCAAGCGTCGTGTGTTCGACCTCGCGGAGCAGACCGTGGATTGGAAGCAGGCTGGGATGCCCGGCCGTGTGGCACACGACGGCGCCGAGAGGCTTGTGGCGTCCTTTGAGCTACCGCAGCCCCTGACAATACGTGGCATACATCGTGACGATGGCGCTACTGAGGGAGGCACTCAATATGAACTGACGCTCACATTCGAAGAAGAAGTCGATCAAGCGATGCTGAACGAGTATGTCGCTCTTTGCTGGTGCCCATGCCAAATCTGACCTCGCAATCATAACAGATGTCTTCAAGGGACGCCAGTCGATTCCCAAGCCCTCGCTAAAGTGCTTTCTGCGCTGAACCTTGTCCTCACTGCACACCCGTCTCAGACGGGAATCAAGATAGGCCGCAACGACGACGAGAAAAAGCACCCGGACCAACGACTCTTCTTTGATACCCCAGAACCCAAGGATATCGAAGGAGGGCTCACAGTGCGCCAAGGGTTTTACCTTTCCGTCCGCCCTGCGCATCAGCAGCTCATGGCCAATGTCAATACGTGCCATGCGGCATTCTACAAGCCTCAAAACTTCGTGGATGCCTTGAACGAGTACTCCCGATTCGTAGGAAATACGAATGCTTTCGGAGATGGAGTGCAGGTCAATGCGCGGCCTACAAATCGTGTCGTGATGATAAAGGGTATATCCAAGAAGAATGCTCGACAACACTCGTTTAAACACAAGCAGTATGGATTCGTCACTATCGAAAAGTATTACGAGAAACGTGAGGAAGACCTACCCTGGTGTGAGCACCCATGCTGACAACCTTCCCAAAGACCATGGCATCAAACTGGAAAGGCCCGATCTTTTACTCCTCCAAGATTACAATGGGAACTACTACCCTCAAGAACTCTGCGACATCCTCCCGAATGTAGGCTTCAAGGGAGAACTCGTTCACGGAAGACACGCCACGGCGATGCTCAACGAGGCGTGCAAACTGCCCAAAGAGAACGCCGATGAAATTGTCAACCGTGGTCTCGACAAACTTGGGTTTCGGCACCCAAATCCCGTACTAGAGTCATTTGGTATCAACGTCGGTACGGATATGGCTGTCGTGCCCGGCCGCGTCCTAGAGAAACCAGGGCTGTCCTATTCTTTGCGCTCGTCTGCCAACATCGACGACCGTGCTTCATGGAACCTCCGCGACCTCAAGTTTGCCGCCGGGGCGCGGTTGGACAACTGGGCGGTGCTCGTCGTCCAGGACGGTGGAGTAAACGACTTTAGGGGGCACCAGGACCCGCAGCTACGGAAGATCGTTGTCGACTTTCAGGCGATGTGTATCAAGTGCGGGATGCAAGTCCGTCCTGTAGATGAAAGAGCGTATGCACAGGTGCAGCTGCCTCGTCAAGCGCGTCAAGATCGGGTCGCGAACCCGTTTCGCGAGGATGCGATCAGGGAAATGGAAAAAACTTTGAAGAGCATGGTAGAACGACTCGCACCGCAGCTCGTCCTCGTCATGTTGTCCAACGACGACCAGGCTATTTACAACGGCATCAAGCGGCTCTGCGACGTCAAGTTTGATGTTGCCACCGTCTGCATGCAATCGAGCAAGGTCAAACGATCACAAGGCCAGATGCAGTACTTTGCAAACGTCGCGCTCAAGGTGAACATGAAGATGGGCGGTATCAACCATACGCTGGACGCGAGGAGCGGGACGTGGCTTAAGAGCGCGTCGACGATGATCATGGGTATGGACGTAACGCATCCGACGGGGAAGGGTGCTGCGGCTGGAGCACGTGAGTTTTTTTTTTGCTTGCTTAGCACTTGCCTGACCGAGCGCGTTCAACGATCAGCATCTATCGTGGCGGTGGTCGCGAGCGTCGACAGCCATTTTGCGCAGTATCCCGCGATACTTGGCTTGAGAGAAAGCAGGGTCGAGGTATGCAAGCTCTTTTCCTCTGACTCTCTGACAGTACCATGGGTGTATAGATCAAAGACGACCTCGTGGACATGTTCGTCAGTCGTTTCGAGCTGTTCAAGGCTCGTAACCGGGGAAGACTGCCCGAACGAGTGATTTTATTCCGCGATGGCGTCTCCGAGGTGCGCCTACTATCGCTTTTTTTTTTGCGGTCTGATCGGACTATGTCTGCAGAGTCAGTTCGTGCAAGTACGCCGAGATGAGCTGCCGCAGATGGAAAAGGCGTTTGGCCGCTTTGGCTCGTACAAACCGAAGCTAAGCATCGTCGTGTGCGGCAAACGGCACAACACCCGATTTTATCCCACCCAGCATGGGGATGCTGCAAGAGATGGCAATCCGCTTCCAGGAACGGTCGTCGATCGGGGCGTCACGCCAGCTTACGAGTTTGATTTCTTCCTTCAAGGTACGTTCCTGGTTTCCTGATGCTATGCAAAGAGAGGTTCTTCAACGACGACGATGCACAGCGCACTCGAGCCTCAAAGGTACCGCACGACCGACGCACTACTTTGTCGTGCACGACGAAAACGGGTTCAAGGCGGACGACCTGCAGCGAGTGACCAACGACCTGAGCTACATGTTTGCGCGCGCGACCAAGGCTGTGAGTCTCGTCTCGCCTGCGTACTGGGCGGATATTGCGTGCGAACGCGGGAGGTGTTATCTGTATGAGGTGTTGCGTGCTCGAGTGCCAGTGGAAGATGGGGACGACGGTGTGAGCAAAGGTAAAGGCAAGGCAAAGGCATCGGATTCAAAGGCAGCCATGTTCGTGAAAGCAAAGGAGATGTGGGAGGATGGGGTTTCAGGACCGAGGCTCAGGGATACGATGTTCTACTTGTGAAATCTTTCTTGTTTTGTTTTCTTGCAAGTTTCTTCTAAAGTTGTATGTAGCAATTGCTTGTACAGTAGTAGTGGTGTCATACTTGCACAAATATTATGTCTGGAAAATCGGACAAGTTTATATAAGTAAGCAGTTAAATAACCAGTACATTCCTACCGTTTGTGCCGTACCATGCCTGTCGAGCTGCATGGAAGTTGCCACTGTGGCGCTGTCCGCTTCACTGTACAGAGCCAAACTCCCGTCCCTTACCAGGTGCGCCTCCCCCTGAGGTCCTCAATCACAACATTCTTCCCTGAATCTGATAGTTGTGCACCTGCTCCATCTGCCGCAAAGTCGGCGGTGTGGGCGGTTCGATCAACCTAGGAGCGATGGCAAAGACGCTCCAGATCACCCAGGGCGAGGAGCATATCCGGTATGCATGTCTCTCATCGCCCTCTCCCTCAAACTGACATGTAGTACGTCCCCCCCCTTTCTTATGCTCTCCAGCGTCTACTATGCCGTGCTCGACCGCGACACACCACAAGAACGGATCGCCAAGTCTGAGCGCAAATTTTGCGTCCTCTGCTCGGCCATGTTGTGGCTGTTCGACGAGAGCTGGTACGTCCCACCGCCTCCCCGCAGAGAACGGAACGGCGGGGTTGTTCACCATCCCCGACCATAGGCCCGATCTACTCCACCCGTTCGCCTCTGCCATCGATGCCCCAGCCCTCGAGGATCCAGTGAAAATGGTGTGTTCCACTGGAAGAAATGAGGTGGATTGAAGGTGCTCACTCGGTGGACAGGTGGTAGTGATGACCGACTCAAAGCCCGACTATGTGCGTCTCCCGAAGGGCAGGGAGGTCCGAGTCTATGAGCAGTATGGACCGTACTCGATCGAAGAGTGGCACAAGAAAAACGCCAAGTTTGTGCCATAGCGAGATGTGTGCGATCGGTTCCAAGGCTTACCGTTTGACACCGTCGAGTTAATGCATTTACGCTTTTCACCCAGCGTTTAGTACGTGTGTAAGCTTATCGTCGCAAGAGTAGGGCAACGTCGACGCTCCCGCGAATACGATGTGCAGATGGTATGGCTTCTCGCCCTCTCAACGCACTCAGCCGAGTGATCGGTAAGGACTGGATACCTGATCAGGACAACTGGTTCGATCGCCTGACTTGAGAAGATGCGGATGATCTCCTCTGATTGTACTGGTCACAAGTTCACGATCACGCTCTATCAATACGTGAACTGTTAATTGTTTTTGGCCTAAATGAAAAGATTTGACGATGTAACCTTGGTATTGTCCTGGTAACATCTCTGAAGCACTTGCTACAGAGGCGTTACCAGTGAAAAGAGCTAGTTAATGAATAACAACCTGACCCATTTGCACTATCCAATTGCTATTTCAACCCGCGGAAGACGACAACGAAACCAATATCCCATGAGACTATTATGGTCAGTCGTCCAATGATGAAAATAATGAGGAAGTAGACTCGCCGCCTCGGCCAGAGATTGTCGAGTGGTTGGTCGCCCGTTTATGTGGGCAACGATCACTTTTTGGATTAAGTGTTTGAAGCCCTTCGGTGTGCGCGAGTGTTGCTCAAGCGCTGGGTAAATACCGACCTTTACCTGCGTGCCACTCCAACTCAACATCAGACGACCAATCGCCCATGGTCCCACGCTACATCTGAGTTCTGCTGGAACTCGGGCTCTCGCCAATTCTATGTCAACAACCCTTGCTGAACAGTTGAACGATCGGGATGTTGAATTACAACCGTGCAGCTGGCAGTGCAAGGCTCGAGATCAAAAGTGATTTATGGCATGGCATGAGGCCACTACAGTATCAGGGCATTACTTGGCAAACATTCAATGCTTCAACATTATGAACTTACAGAACTACGACTTGATTCTGGGGATACCATTCATGTACCAGAAGTCGTGCTTAATCTTAACGATGCGTAAGTCATTGTTGGCTATGGGCCGCAAATGATTCGGCGTGGCAATCAGGTACAGATCCTGAGAACATGCGCGTCGGAAATCCTCGACGAACAATCTGAGGTCAAACAGGAGCTGTATCATAGAGCTCGCCAAGCAAGTGAAACGGAGTCACCTCCAATGGGCAATCAACCATTCGATCCCACTAATTGATCCAGATGTGATTTACCCAGGGTCCACTTCCCGTTTCCCGGAAGTGCTGGGACGACAGTGGGTAGAGAAACACAATGCGTATCTGAAATCGGGACGTTGGAAGGTTGCTATGAATGGGCCCGGGAATACGTACCGATGGGATACTAAAGCTCCGCAGCAACAAGTTGGACAGCTTCCGGGTGCTCTGGTTTCGAGTGTGCAGGTCCAGGACGGTGCCGGATATCGACGGGATCCTGCGTTGTGTTTATAAGAGCAAATACTATTCAATAATTGATGGGTAGGATACCTACTAGCAGACTCGCATAACACGTCGACCGATCACCGATCATAGTAGCGGGAAACCCGGCCCGGCTTGGTGCGACTGGAATTCAGGTGAACTTGAACCTTCTTTGCCCCTCCCCCTTTGTTGGATGCCCCACATGCAGTCCAGACCAGATATCTTTTTTCTGTTCACGGTGTGGGCGGCACCCCGCCGTGCCTTTGCTCTTCCTGTTTCCTACATGCCGGCGGGCACAGCAATAACATACGTCCCGCTCATCGTCGTCTCCATCTCTCTCTTTCTCGTCGTGTTTGTCTTTCTCGCTATCAAGCTCTTGTACGTGGAACAACGTCGTTTGACAACAATTCACGCTCCGCATGGCGCTACTGCCATTGGTGGCCATCTTCCTCCTGGCACCACCGCGAGTTTCAGTAGTAGCATTCGACACAAACAGGAAAATCGGTATCGTCCCATCTTGGTCGGTTTCCTCGGATCTCCCGCCTGGGAGACAAACCTGGCATCGAAACTGACTCGCGCGACTGGGCGACGCGGCGGCGAACGGCGGCGCGGATATCAGCTGCCCACCAGCGTGACGACGGCGGTACGCTCTGGCTCAAGGTCACAAAAAAGTTCGACAGTGGGCTCTCGCCTCACTGCATCCAGTACGCTGTGCTGTGCCGACTCGGTGAACCAGTTTTCCCCGGCTCAGTGGTCGACTGGTTCCTCGCGAATCCCACCAAGTATCGTCCGCGGTGCCAACTTGAATACATCCCGCTCGGTGGCGCATCGAAATGCCCCTGCTCGCTATGCCGATTTCGGCGAGCTATCCCCTGGAGGCGCCGGCGGTCGCCCTCAGACGGCAGGCACGAGACGCGCAAGTCCGTCCTCGATCAGACTAGTCGACGGACCCACCCTGAGTAATCCGGTCCAGTATTCGTTCCTCTCTGGTTTACCCCCCAACGCGACCGTGCCGTCTCCACTCATGGGCACGAGGGACTCCTTTCAGCTGTCCAGGTATTCTCTAAAGCACCAGCGCAGACCTGTACCTCCTTTGCCGTCCTTGCCGTCGTTTTTTCCGTTTCGTGTGCCGGACGCCCCTGCTGGTGGTGCCGAGTATCTGCCCTTTCTTCGTTTCTCTCCGCTCGGGAGCGTGGCAAGGGTATTTCACTCCCAGCAACCAGCGAGCGTCGTCGACTTGGGAGATGCGTGTTCGGCGTCGACCTCCAGGACCCTGGTTGCGAGCGACGGGGGCCCGTTAACGAGCGCTTTGGTTGTTTGCGAAACTGCGCCGCTCCGTCCCAAAAAGACGAACGCAGATCGATCGCAGTCATGCAAAGGCCTCGCCATTGCTGGGTCATCGTCGTCAATGTTGCTCGACTCGTCCTCGAAGGAGACACGAATATGTGTCGTACGTTCTCGCTCTGTTTCTGAGTCCTATCGGGCTGGCAGCGTTGTATCGAAGAAGCCGCTCAAATCGTGTTTACGACAGAACTCTGGTACGAATCCCGATGTTATGCTCACGCCTTGGACGTCTGAGACGACCACTGTGGGCGATCAATGTTCCCTCCAGACACCAATCTGTGATGTCGATGTCAGGATGCTGGGACTGGATCGGTTCTGCTGGAAGGACGACGGTCGTGAACTTAAGGTGCAGTCTTGCCATATGAGAAAGGATAGCATCGCTTTGGTACCCGTATGGGAGTGATATTAGACTCATCTTTGTTACACATTCATTCAATTGTACATGTTCTCGTCAATGTTTTACAAGTATCACATAGCAACACAAAGTCGCTTTGCATTCTGTTTGCTGAATCCCAGAAAAGTGCCAAGTGACACCCATAAAGAGACAGCAAAGAGAAAACAAAGAGAGATCCCCCGACAACACAAGCCAGTAGTGCAGTAGCAAGGTCATCACACCCCCGGAGTTGCAAGCAGAGCTCACAGAGGACAAGGGCGGCAAAAATTTAATAACCAAAGAATGAGGGCGGTGCCCTCATAATAGTGGTTAAACTATTAAGAACAGATACTACACTTGATCTAAGCCAAAAGGCCAGAGTGGTAAGGATTCAAAGTGTGTTGCATGGGTTTATATATGTCCGGCGTGGTGCGCACGGACCAACAGCTCGAAATGGTCAGGTACGAAAATAAATTACTACATTATTATAGTTATACTTCACGAGTCTTCTCGTCCACAAAGTCAATGGCAGACTCGAGCCCCCTGACAACCTTGCCAGCACGCATGGTCATGCCCCGCATGAACGCACTCTGACGCTTCGAAGGCGAAGATGGCCCCGCAGCTGATTCGGGCGCATCGGATCCGTACGAGGATATCCTCAAGTTCGAGCTCGAGTGGACCTGCCGGACGACGGTCCTCGGAGGACATGGTAGGCCCGCAGACGTGCT
>JBBPLX010001137.1:0-11073 GCA_038090015.1 Leccinellum albellum
GTCTGTTGAGCGGTATGGCCATACCAGTGCTACCCGCATGCCTCTTTGGTAGAGGTTTTGCAATGGCCAGAGCAATCAGGCTGCCGGTGACTGCAAATATGGTTATTGTAATGAGTCGCATTCTAGAGAAGTGAAAAGGACTGGGGTGAAACATCCGCCTACGAACCTCATTAGAGATTAATAAGCTAACTGTAACAATATCATCCGAGTCAGGGATAGGAGTAAATCGTATCACGCAGGGAAGCGCGCAGAACTGCTTTCGCAAAACTACATATGGAACTGGCAATCACTGGTAATAATCAGGTATAATGAACTGACCTGTGAGATCTTGAGAGGTCGACGGTAACTATATTCACGGTCGCACCCGAATTGACAGGGATGGGGACAAAACAAATGATGTCGGTCAAACTGATGATGATTGGAGTGACATCATATGTTCGATAAAATTTTTGGGACAAGGGTGTATTGCAGACTGAGTGGGCTGGGAGTGAGAGAGCCTCGCCGCTCAAGCATCGGCACCACGGGAACCTCCTGCAACGGAGGATCCACCATCTCTAGAACTTGAACGACGTTGATGACCTGCGTCTCTGTCCGCGCTGTAAACTTATGCCTAGAATCTGGATAATCTCGGAGACGGGTTGAACACGCGATACCACGGTCAGGTGACATGGCGTCGGAGGTTTGACTCCATATCCAACGATGGAGTATTGGGTGGCTAGTGAAAATGAGTAAAATTAAGATGTGCTCTGGTACACAGATGGTAGAACAGTTCGATTGCCGCGAGCACCTTTCCAGATCCACGTCGAAATCCATTCGATATGCATTTCACGTTTGTGTGAGCAGAACACCCTATGTAGAGTATATTGAAGGATCATCCCTATCTTATTCTGCGTCCACTGGAAAGAAATGAAGTAAATATATTATTTTCATCGAATGGTGGATGCTCATGATTCTGAACGCGTTCGAGGTTCTTCCCATTACTTGGTTTGAGAGAGCAGGATGGCAGTGGAGCAGAGCATAATCATCACTATTGTAAATGCGTCCTAGTAATGTCTGGATCATGTCAAGAAAGGTGGAACATACTACCAAAGTCTGACATAATTGGGCGCCGTTTCAGTAATAACCCATGCTCTGAGGCCTATCCCGAGGAGCACGGGTTATTACAGAGTGAACCGTACCACTTGATATTGCCTCCAATTACCGGTTGGACGTGGGGTTCATAGGTCTAAGCACCGCAAGTCCGACCTGTAAACTACTGTAATCAAAGACACTGTATACGCCCTGCAGGAAAGGCCTTCCAATGATCCAAAATCCTAGGCCATACAGTCAGAACGATTCTGTCCAGTGCTGCAAAGGGAATTTAGGAAGTGATAAGCTATGAAATCTCACTAATAGTCGAGCCCACGGCGACAATAGCGCTGAAGCATCTGGAAGAATCTTCCGCGACGGGTTGAAGTCTCAAAGCTTCGGGAGGTATTTGAAATGTCTTGCCACCGAAGGTAAAGCTTATTGCTGGGAAAGAGTCGCATGGTACTTCAGGATGTCAATAAAAACAAGGTACCAAACCCAATCGGAACTCACAGTGATAGAATCCAATACCTCCACGTCTGGCGAGGGTAGCATCAAGGCCTCGATATAATTTTGAAACCCGATCCCAATCTCCAAAGATGCAGCTTGCACCGGTATCGAAAATAGCAGGTACATTGTCAAGGATTGGATTACCATTAACGCGAACATCGTCCATGGACACCTGCCAAAATGCCTACACAGATACCAATGTCAATAATATCTACTTCTATCCACCATTTGAACTCACAGGATTCGTTACGCGTGTATAAGTGATGTCACCTTGGTACAACATACTGTTTGCTCCGCCGATATACATCTCGGCACCAGGAGAAGAGAGTTTCAATGAGAATGTCGGATTGACTAGCTTATTTTGTTTCACAAGCGACTCTAACAGCGGGTCAACACCAAACTTCGACACGGAAGGGAAGGCCATTCCAATCAAACCGTCTGCGTTGCCATTGTCCTGTAGCCGAGATTTGAACGACTGTGCAGAACCAAAGGTCTGAGGGTCTGCCTAGCTTGGTGTCAGAATTCGATATTCACGCTCATAAGCGATGCAAACATACAGTGAATCCAGCGATGGTTACACTATCAGTATACTGAAAACCGTCGACGCTGGATCCATCTGCATATCCCAACCGAAATGGCTGATCCTGTTTCTTGGCAGATTGTGATGAACTGGGATCCCATAGGTCGCGATCTCCGGAAATCCCACTACAGCCAGTCTCCAAGACCCACGTATCGCTGCGTCGACTTGAACAAAAACAGCTGTATAAACCAAAAGAAAGCACCTACGCTGAACCAGTATCGATGCGAACTATAGTATAGACTCTCAGGGTAAACATATATGAGAATGACGGAAGGAGAAATTTTACCCTTCAATGTCTTGGGAGGAGTGCCAATCGAAATCTCGGCCGTCCAAATGACCGTATTTTGATAAGAGAAAGCTGCCAGTGGGGTGCTAGCGCCGCGCTTTCCGAGTTCCGACTCGTTTCGTTTCACAGCGAAAGGATGCATCCTCCCCGTGTTTATCTCGTAATTGTCTAGGCCACTGAGAATCTTCCTGAAAAAGCCTCAGCAGACCAGATGTAATGGGTCGACTCCACATACTCCCTGACTGATATACTATGAGAACTGATTGCGTCGAGATCAATGGTTTTGTTGGAGTCCAGAGGGGAAGAGTGTCTGTTGAGCGGTATGGCCATACCAGTGCCACTTGCATGCTTCTTTGGTACAGGTTTCGCAATGGCCAGAGCAACCAGGCTGCTGGTGACTGCAAATAGTATGGTCGTGATGAGTCGCATTCTAGAGGAGTGAAAAGGACCGGGGTAAAACATCCACTTACACACCTCATTATGTAAATCATGTAGAGAGAAGCCAATTGTAACCATCGAGGATAGGAACAAATCGTATCACGCAGGCAAGTGCGCCGAACCGCTTTCGCAAGAGTACATGTGGAACTGGCAATCACTGGCACTAATTAAGGTATAATAAAATAATAAACTGGCCAATGAGATCTATCAGATCTCGAGAAGCCAACAGTAACAATTTTCGCGGCTGTATCATTGACAGGGATAGGAACCAAAAAATGATAGGTAAGTCAAACTGATGATGAGTGGATGGTGGGTGTATCATCGGTACCAAAACGTTTGATGATAATTTTTTGGGACAGCCTAAGGGTGTCCGAGTCTTGTGGCAGTCTGCAGAGCCTGCGGCCAGAGAGCAAGCCCCAGGCTCAAGCATCAATTTCAGAGAAGGTTGAACATGTGAGAGTACTCCGTTCTGTACTCTTCTGCTGCACCTTACTATAGCCTAGTATGTCGGAGGTTCGATTCCGTCTGAAGGTTAAATATTACATAAATAACCACCTCCGACATCAAATCTATCAAACCACGCCTCCGAGTCTCGTACTGCCTCGTTTATGCCAGCGCGTGATTCCACCTTCAAATCACCTACCAGTCCACCTAAACCACACCTCCCTGTCATCTACGGTAAATATAGCAGCCATTTCTGTAGTACCGATCTCCCTCATATCAGGCTCAAACCGCATCCCGTCCTTCTCGTATCTGTTCGGATGCAACTTGAAGGTCTATGAAGATGCGCTAGACTCTGGGCGTGCACGGCGTAATCGATCCACAACCAGGACTGACATACGTCCAGGTGAGGGTATCCCGAGATGACGTAGAGTTCTCCATGTCGGGACTTCGCTCTGTCGTCGTGACGTCTGTGGAAGGAGAATTGGACCATGGGCCAGCCAGGTAAATGATGCCAAAAAAGGACAGACCTAGTTGATGCACTAGTCAAATGCAACGCCAAATACAAGATCCATTCCAAATCAGCGTCAGAGGTCTGTCTTTGTTTTAACTATTGTCTCATCACTCAGAAAGAAAGAGACGACGGTAGACAGCCTAATGATAGATAACCTGAAGATCAGCAATTGAACATGAGAGGCCAAGATGTCTGTTTACGTCGTGCGTGTAGTATGGACCAACCTATGCCATATCCAACGATGGAGTATTCCAGGCTTGATATCAGGTGGCTATTATGAGTAAGATTCACAAGGATGGCAGAATAGTTTGATTGCTGCGAGCACCTTTATTAATCCATGTCGAGATCCATTTGATCAATATTTTGAGTTTGTGTGAGCGGAACGCCCTATGTATATTTAAGGGACCATCCAGGAACCATTATCCCTCCCTGATGCCGTGTCCACCGGTATGACATGAAGTACATTTGTTATTTTCCTTGAAGGGTAGATGTTAACGGTTCAGAATGCGTTCGAACACGCACAGAATCTCACACAGGTGTTCGGCCACTCGTGAACGTGAACACAAACAAACATTCGGTTCAGCAAAAGTCTGATTGGAACCAAAGTTCAAGCCTCGGAAAATGCATCACTACCCGGGACCGCCTGGGAATTTTACGGGAGCCCAATGCTAACCCGGCTGATGCGTCCACCAACCTCTCAGAGTCACGCTACAGCTCTTTAAGCCCACTCCAGTAGAATATCCTCCATAGGGTTTCATAACTCCGTAATGGGACATAAATTGACTCAAAGAAAAAAACCTGCTCCAGCCAACTATTATGATCAACAGTTTAACGGCTCTCAGGCTGGAAGGGCACCAACCCCTCCGATGGTTTTATCGACTCGGATAGATCAGATTCATAAACATGCAGTTTACCGGAACATCTGCGATGATTCAAGCAAGGTCCGCAAACCCAACATGTAAAGCAGTGTAATCGAACACGCTATATACGCCCTCCAGGAAAGGCCTTCCAATGTTCCAAAATCCTATGCCATACAGTCAGAATTAGGAAGCGATGAGCTATGAAATCTCACTAATAGGCCAGCCCACAGCGACAATAGCACTGAAGCATCTGGAAGAACCTTCCGCGATGGGTTGAAGTCTCAGAGCTTCGGGAGGTATTTGAAATGTCTTGCCACCGAAGGTAAAGCTTATTGTTGGGAACGAGCTGCATGGTACTGGAGATTGTCGATAAAAACAAGGTACCGAACGCAATCTGAACTCACAGTGATAGAATCCAATACCTATGTGTCCGGTGAGGGTGGCGTCAAGGCCTCTGTACAACTCTGAAACACGATCCCAATCTCCGAAGATGAGGCTTGCACTAGTGTCGAAAATAGCAGGTACATTGTTAAGGATTGGATTACCATTAACGCGAACATTGTCCATGGACACCTGCCAAAATGCCTACATAATTACCAAGTCAATAACATCTACTTCCATCCACCATTTGAACTCACGGGACTCGTTACGCGTGTATAGGTGATGTCACCTCGGTACAACATACTGTTTACTCCCTCGACATACATCTCGGCACCAGGAGAGGAGAGTTTCAATGAGAATGTCGGATTACTTAACTTATTTTGTTTCACGAGCGACTCTAACAGCGGGTCAACACCAAACTTCGACACGGAAGGGAAGGCCATTCCAATTAAACCATCTGCGTTTCCATTGTCCTGTAGCCGGGATTTGAACGACTGTGCAGAACCAATGGTCTGAGGGTCTGCCTGGCTTGGTGTCAGAATTCAATCTTCACACTCATAAGGAATGCAAAGCATACAGTGAATCCAGCGATGGTTACACTATCAGTATATTGAACACCGTCGACGCTGGATCCATCTGCATATCCCAACCGAAATGGCCAACCCTGTTTCTTAGCAGATTGTGATGAATTGGGATCCCATAGGTCGCGATCTCCGGAAATCCCACTACAGCCAGTCTCCAAGACCCACGTATCGCTGCGCCGACTTGAACAAAAACAGCTGTATAAGCCAAAAGAAAGCACCTACGCTGAACCAGTATCGATGCGAACTATAATATAGACTCTCAGGGTAAACATGTATGAGAATGCCACAAGAAAAAAAATTACCCTTCAATGTCTTGGGAGGAGTGCCAATCGAAATCTCGGCCGTCCAAATGACCGTATTTTGATAAGAGAAAGCTGTCAGCGGTTCGCTAGCGCCACGCTTTCCGAGTTCCGACTCGTTTCGTTTCACAGCGAAAGGATGCATCATCCCCGTGTTTATCTCATAATTGTCTAGGCCACTGAGAATCTTCCTGAAAAAAGCCTTAGCAGACCAGATGTAATGGGTCTATTCCACGTACTCTCTGACAGATATACTATGAGAACTGATTGTGTCGAAACCAATGGTTTCGTTGGAGTCCAGAGGGGATGAGTGTCTGTTGAGCGGTATGGCTATACCCGTGCCACTTGCATGTTTCTTTGGTACAGGTTTCGCAATGGCCAGAGCAACCAGGCTGCCGGTGACTGCAAATAGTATGGTCGCGATGAGTCGCATTCTAGAGAAGTGAAAAGGACTGCCAATGGGGTGAAACATCCACCTACAAACTTCATTAAATCGATGAGAAACAAACTGTAACAATATTATCGGGGATAGGAACAAATCGTATCGTGTGCGGGACTGTTTTCGCAAGACCACATATGGAACTGGCAATCACTATAATAAACTGACCACTGAGATCTAGTGAGATCTTGAAAAGTCGACGCATCATAAGAACAAACAAATGATGGGTAGGCCAAACTGATGATGGTTGGATGGTGGTGGTATCATCGGTACATAAACGTTTGACAATAAATTTTTGGGACGGGATGTCTCAGTCTGCAGAGCCTGCATTTAATGGGGCAGGGAGTCAGAGAGCCTCAGGCTCAAGCATTGGCAGCGCGGGAAACCTCTGGCAACGGAGGATCTGCCGCCTCTACGATGTTGACGAGCTGCTTATCTGCCCGCGCAGTATATGAAGGTCACAGTTGAACGTTGAACACGCAACGCGAGGGGAGTCGTAGTATGTATGTGTACTACCACGGTCAGGTGACATGGCGGTTTCACCAAACAACACGCTCATCACTGGCATCTGCGCTCAGTGCGCTACTCATAAGATGCTGTGAACACAAGCTGGTGACACGGATTTCTCACTCTGGGGGTTTCCTAACTAACCACCTCCAGCAGACTTCAACCAATTCTTCTGGCGTATACGAATCAACGGCGCTCCTCGTCGGCGAACCGACGGTGTGTTGTCCTAGCGGGTAGCACATGAAAGCCGGATTGGTTGCACTGTACAAGTACAGCATGTCAGATTCCACAAGGCTCACGCTCGGCCATCTTCCGCTAGAAATTTTGCACAGCATACTTCACTACCTTGATATCCCAGATATCGTGCGAATACGTAGGGTACGTGCTTCCTTTCGTGACTCCAACTCGGCCCGCCGCGGGCCTGGATAGAACTGATTCCGCAGGTGTCTCGACTCCTGGACGCGATCAGCCACTCAAGGGACGTTTGGAGTGATGCTTATCGCCAAGCCGAATTCATTCGCCCTCCTGGCCCCTTCCCATCTCAATCTGCACATTACCTGGAGAATGCACTCATCCTCGGTTTTCGCGTCGACAGAAACTTCCGCCACCATGATTCTGGTACTGCCCCACGAGAGATGCCGCTGCACAAGTTGAAAGAGATTCGGTATGCGGGTCAGGATATTGGTGTTAGTTTGGTCTTCGGGCATTTCTTGCTCGTCGCCTTCAATGAGGAAGTGCGTTGTTACGACCTGGACATGGATGTGGTTAACATCGACTCCGATGCGAGGAGCATTATTTACAGACCAGAGGGCGCATCCTTGAAATCGTTTCATTGCGTTTCATCAATCGATGTCGAAGGGAGACCATGTGCATGTGTGGTTTTAAAAGAGGCAATCCAAACGGACTCTTCACCCCAAGGAACGTCACGGATGTACGTACACTCCGATGGTTTATGAGATTGCCGCACCCATTGACATTACTCATAGTTCCATCTATTCATTGAGAGTGGTAGGACAATCGGAAGTAATGCTTGATTTTCTCCACCAATTCGAACACAACACATTCTACGTCAGCGTTGTTAATCTTGGTCCTCGACTACTCGTCGTCATTGGAAGCGGACTGGCCCCTTCTGGCGCCACTGTTCCGCTCCTTGTTGCCTTGGACATGCGCACGCGTGCCCAGCTCCAGCTTCCATCATTTACCGAAATGTGGGTGACTGCCGAGGTAAACATTCTTCTTGTTCCACCCCATCCAGAGTTAACTGCCACTACGGCGCAGCTACCAGAATTGGCTACTTCCAAGATTCCTGGGCCCATAAGCATCTCGACGTCGACACACCTGCTTCTAGCCAAGTCGTTTTGCACTAACATCAACGGATACTGCACTTTCATCCAGGCATTTGCACTTCCCCACCTCGATACGCATCCGCATTCCATTCCTCGGTCTGCCCCTCTCAGTCTGTCGCACCGCGGCATCATCCCCGGCATCATACGTGACAAAGCGCTCTTCCACGATGCTGTCGTCGATTCATCCACGCAAGACGTCCCGATCACCATTCGAGTTAGCGCATTCGAGCCCTCCCGTCCTCGCTTCCCCCTTGCAAAATATGGTGTCCTCCACCTCGGCGCCGCACAGGCACAGGCACGCCACAGCAGGTTTGGCTCGGTCACGTTCAGACTGCTCGGATCCTTCCCGATGAACGAAAGTGACAAGGGAACACGCACACCCATTCACCCCTCCTTACACGGCGTCGGTCGGGAATTTTACATGTCGTACCAAACGCCGACCCGGTTGGTGAAGGTTGAATACAACTTTCGCGGTGGTGGCGGTGGTGGCGACGAAGACGACGAACTTTTTAGGGTATCGCAGTACATATCGTCCCCCCGGTTCATGGATTTTTCGACATCACGCAAGGTCTTGGACTATGATCCTTATGGAGGACGAGTGTGTTTACGATTGGACCCCGTGGAGCAACATCGGGTGATCGAGATTATTGATTTTGCTGGTGCAGATGGTTCAGCCGAGGCAACGAGGGAGACCGGTGGGCCATGAATATGCGACGCACAAGGACGTCCCAAATCAGTGTGCACTCGCCAATCGTCAGTACCAAACGATCTTGTTGTATCTGCAACCGCCGTCTCTACTTATTCATTCTTCATCATGGCCGCTTGCTTTCTTTTATGCTCTGAATATCCTGACACGAGGATAACGCATCCCTTTTCGCACGTATTATGTCCGAGTCATACACACATCTCCGTCCATACTATCTCTATACTGTATATAAAATTCGGTTCATAGTATCCACCGTCTTTCCGAATTGAATATGTCCCGTTTTCCTTTTCTTGCACTAACTGTTCAGGCCCGCAGGTCCGCCGTCGATCTATCGACAACTGCTCCCTCGTCCTGTCTCTGAGGTGATCCATTCATTGACTACCACGGTGCCTCTTCCGTCAAAACTCGCTGGCACAACATTCAGCCTCCCCATGTTTCTATCAAGCAGGAACATGGCCCCACCTATAGACCTTGGAGTAAGCCAGGGCACGATGTAGAGTGCCGGAGTCGTGCTGCTGAGTCGTGCATATCCAATCATGTTCCAACTGCTCGGTTCCTTCCGTTCGTTGAAGATGATTGAAAAGTAACGTCCATTCACCCCTCCCCGGCCTTTGACAGCTCCTGCCGAGTGTTTTACATGGTACGCTGCGTGATCTCGCCGGACTAGACAGGCATAGTCGAGTACAACATACGCGACAATATTAATGTTAGCGGCGGTAGTGATAAGGACAACGACGGTAGGAGTCAAAGAGTACCTTTCCCCCATGCAGTTTCAGTTCATACGCAAGCTCATGAACTATGATTCATATCCAGGGCGAATGTGCCTTCAAGGCCCGGAGTCCGTTGGAGCCCCAAACAAGGGAAATATGCAGATAATATAAATTCTTGATTTAACCCGTGCAGGTGGGTCCAGTAAGTCAGATTGGAGAGACTAACGGAGAATATCTGATGTAGGGAGGTTATTGAAAAAAAAAAGCACTGTACATGGGGTAGAGCCTTAGTAGAGGTGTTACCCCACACTTTTTAGCTGTTCAATATGTCCCACACAAGACATCTGCCAGTCAGACAACCTCAGCCTGGTCTACATGCCCCCCCCTCGGCCGAGTGGGACGGGAATAATTCATCCACAAGTGAGCAATCACGTCGGTTCACTGCACGGCGCCGATTGATACCGTTCACTGCCATTCCGTCAACCGCATTGAAATCAAAGAGTTCTTGAATGTTCAGTTGCGTCCCCGGCCGATTCTACACCACAAGCTACCAGTACCGCCACCACTCCTATGGATTGGGTTGATGATGATGAGGACGGGCAGGAGTTACACCCTGAGTTCGTTGCGAGCGGATACTACTCTCCCACTAATAGATTTAATTCATAAATATGCAGTGTACCGGGAACATTCACGACAATTCAAGCGAGCTCCGCAAATCCGACCCGTAAGGCACTATAATCGAACACACTGTATACGTCCTCTAGGAAAGTGATCCCAATGCCCCAAAATCCTGGGCCATATAGTCAGAACGGGTCCATCTAGCGTCAAAAAGGGAATTCAGCCATGAAATCTCACCAATAGGCCATCTCACGGCGACAATAGCGCCGAAGCAATTGGGAGAACCATCCTCAACTGGTCCAAGGTTGAAAGCATCGGGATGGATTTGAAATGTCTTGCCGCCGAAGGTAAGGCTCACTGTTGGGAAAGGGTCGCACGGTACTGCAGGCTCAGGCTGTTGATAAAAATAAGGCACCGAACGCAACTGGAACTCACAGTAATAGTAACCAAAGCCAAAACGCTCCACGAACGTGCCACCGAGGCGTCTGTACAATTTCGAAACCCGTTTCGAATCTCCGAAAATGAGGTTTGCACCAGTGTCGAAAACAGCAGGTACATTGTCGAAGATTATATCACCATTAACACGGAGATCGTCCATGGTCACCTGCCAGAATCCCTGCACGAATACCAATGTCAACAATATCTGCTCCCATTTACTCTTTTAACTCACAGGTTTTGTTAAGCGTGTATAGGCGATGTCACCCTTGTACAGCATACTGTTTGCTCCACCGACGTACATCTCAGCGCCAGAAGAAGATAATTTTAATGAGAATGTCGGATTGATTA
>JBBPLX010001138.1:0-11072 GCA_038090015.1 Leccinellum albellum
TGACTGCGACTGTGCTGCTTGCACCGGTGGCGTGGTCGACCGCTCGTGCGCAGCTACACTCGTTGACACACTCGTCGATGAAGACATCGTGGGCGTCACAGAACGCGACCCTAGATCGCTCAGCGGTGAAGGTGACAATGTCCGCTTGGTATCCAACCCAGCCAGCGGTGTCGGGGTCCGCCCGGCAGATTCATCCACGGAATATACCGACGAGGACGACCCGGTCGAGTGCGCCGACGGTGGGTTCTCAGACCGGTCCTCGCCGCCTTTGACCGTGGCATACTGGGTACCCAGACGCTCGTCCTTGATCTTGGCGAGCACCCGATCTAGTTTTTTGTTAAGCCCTTCCTTGTCCCTGTGTCTCCCAAAGACACCCTCCAAGAGGTCATTCTTGTGCTGCGGAGACGAGGATCCGCTCGTTTCGCAAAGCTCTTGTTCAATGATGTCGCTTACGTCATAGGATTCCCCGTCCTGCACGTACGAATATCGTATGCGGTCGCCAACCTCGTATCGTGAGCTCCGGATCATCGCATTTCCGGGCAGCAAGACGTCCACACCCCGCACAGAGTTCGTCTGCGTGGAAAGAATGGCACGTTGTTTTTCCCTGGAAGCAGCCCGTTGTGCAGCGATGATCTCCTGTCTAGACAGCTGGCGCGGTTTCTGCGCAGTTTCTTCTGGGGACGCATTGTCAGAACTGAGACTGGAGCCCGAGATAGAATCTCGGAGGTGTTGAAGAGCAATTTCGTCAAGAGGAGCGGACATACGGTGGCGAGAAGATGATGTGCGATAGGAAACAGCACGACGGAGTATGAAGAGTGGCTCATCAGGAGAGACATCTTCCACGCCGCCGAGGAGAAGAGCAGAGTCAATAGAGCGACGTTTGCCACTGTCTTGAACTCGTCGGAAAGTTGGGGGACGTGGATAGGCGTCAACAACTTTACTCGAGGGCGACAGCTCTCGTTCTGTCGTGGCGCACAGAAAAGTAAGCCACGTCAAACCAACATTGGAAACACAACTCCAGCCTACCTTGGCCATTGATGGAGGCCGTCAGCCCATAACGGACTTTGGCGGAGCTCCTTCTCTTTGCGAGCTTATCCTCAATTTCATCCCCACCATCAACGACGCCCTCAAGTATGCCAAATCTCTCCAGCCCAAGCTCGATCACCTCCGCGACAGTCACGTTCTTTGGGAACGTGAACATCTTGCGGCGGTGATTTAGCGATACCCCAGAGGAAACGGACGAGACGGACGCCGTCCTATCCTTCAACGTGTTCTGGAACACGATCGCCTCCGTCAGTGGATCAAACACCATATCGTCGGGGAGGTCATCGGGGTAGATCACCAGTTGCAACGCGAATCGGACGGAAGGTGCGCTGAACCGCTCAGGCGTGACGTTGACGCTAGAGCTCAAAGACGAGACGCTGACACCCTCGATCGTATCGCGCATAGACTCCGCATATATCGTCTCCTCGTCTTCCTCTGCGAGCTTACTCTCCTTGCCCTCCGGACCACGCTTGTTCAGGTAAAATTTAACCGCAGAGTCGTCCGTGAAGTCATTCATGGATAGCTGTTTGATAGCGGGGTGCATGGAGAGATTGCTGGAGACGGAGCTGATACTTCCCATACTGCTCCGTTTCACTTTTGGGAGTTCCATCACTGCCTCGACAATGCTTTCGAACACCACGAGGGGTTTCTCTTCCGACAAAAGGATAGTCGACGATCCTTCGACCTGCTTGATCGTGAGGTAATAGGATGTTGCTGCTTCTGTCTCAGACGAGGGGAGTCGGAATCGCTGAATAGCTTGTCGAATAAGATCAGAGGAGGTTGTGGACGAGTTGAGGAGGACAGTTTTGAAGGTGGCTTCGGTTTGTACATTTTTGCCTGCAAAAATGCGGATGACGCTGAGTTCGGGAACCCCGAGTCCCTGTCCGTCTGCATTGCTCGAGATGACGAGAGAGCCAGGACGCGGTCGAGATGATGGCAGGCCGAGACCAAGACTTGCTGTGGTGGTGCTAGGGCTGGAGTAAGGCGAATTACCAGCGAACGCAGATTGTAAACCATACGATGGAGCCTCCGGAGGCGATGACGGGGATCGATTGAGGTATTGTTGATATAGCGCTTGTTGTTGTTGGTCTCGTTGACGCAGGGTAGACGCGTGGAGTGATACAGGGCCCGGACCTATGGGCGTCTGAGGGCCACTCGCAGAGTGTTGTTGTCGCTGGGGGGTAGACCGAGGATCAGGAATGGTACGGATAGACTGCTGCTGTTGCTGTATGGCAATTGGCGTGATGGGAGACGGCGAGGTTTCCACGACGCCACTGGCATGTTGCTGGCCCGAAGATTGACCAGATTCTTGGGACTCGCGCGTGACATCCGAAGATATGCTCTCGATGGACGCCTTATCTTTGCTCTTGTCCTTCTTGCGTCCAAATAACCCAAATACGCCACCACGGCCCTTCTTCTCCTTCTTCTCCTTGCTTTCATCATCGGTGGGCTCGCGTTCCTTGCGAAGCTTACCAGAATGAGACGGTTTCAAAGGCTGGTTCGAAACGGGAGCAGAACTGCTGACTGAAGTAGTTCTGTCTTTGTCCTTGGCTTTGGCTTTTTTCTTTGCCGCTTCGTCGAGAGTCTCGAGTTCCTCGCGGTTCCGTTTACGGTCATCTTCTTGCTGTTTTACGATAACACTCGGGGGCATAGAACCAGTGCTACCTGCATGAGGCTTGACAGGTTCGTCGCGTGCGATGGGGGGAGTGGCAGAGAGCTTTCTTGTTTCGACGGCATCAGCGGGATCGTTGGATTTGCTGGGAGAGCTGGGCGTAGAAGAAGTCTGATCTGGGGATAGCCTATCCCACGAGCTTTGCTGACGCAAAACTTGCTGAGAACGCATCTGCTGTTCTTGCTGCTGCTGGCGCTGCTGAGTGATGATCAACTCTTGCTGTTGCAGTTGTTGCGCTACTGCCTGTTGCGGTTGTAGCCGTTGGGGAGGCTTCTGCGGTGACGGGCTGGGCCGGAGCATATCAGGAATCAACGACATTTGCTGTTCCTTCTTTTGTGCGCTTCGGGCCTGCATGTCCTCGGCAGCGGAGTCGTCCCAACTCATGCCGTCATCTGGCTCCATCTGCATGACATCCATTGTCATGCTCTCCTGGTCCTCTATCTGGCTTTGTCTCGTGCGGATGGACATCTCTTCGGCGAGTTCAGCGTCCTCCTCCTCGTACGCGCCATCTTCCCATTCCACATCCTCCTCCTCTTCTTCGTCCTCGTTCCAGACGGCAGGTGGATAGCGATGCACGGAGAGTGCCGGCGTAAACATGACACCTCTCGTGCCCTGGCGTGGATGGTTTCCGGCGGGGAGACCAGGAGTTGGGGAGCGGGAGTGGTGAGAGCCAGTGCGGGAAGAGAGGTTGTTACGAACGCGCTCGACGTCCTCCTGGAGCTCCTGCGGTGTCGCATGGGCGAGCTGGGAAAGCGCAGCCAGTCAGTGAGAGTGCGACTCTATGAAACGACGACAAACACCCACATCAATGTTGCGGTGCTTGTTGAGACGGGCGAGACGCTCAAAGGGTGTCTCTATATTTTCAGCGGGGATATACCCCACGTCCTGCGTCTTGAGCACGCGAACGAGCCACCAATAGCTGTTGGTGTCGTCCATAAGGAAGAGGCTGTCCCCCCTGACAACGCTAGCCTGGCCCTCTACGGTCGCAGCGAAGCTATGGAGGGAGTAGACCAAGTCAAAGTCGATACTTTCGTTGGGAATAGAAAGGGAGGAGGAGCGGTCGTCGTCGTCGTCCATATAGTCCATCTCGCGGTCCTCGCCATCGGAGTCGTCTTCGAGAACGGAGTGCTCCTCGTCGGAGGCACCGCCGGAGGCATAATGGTTGGTTGCGTCTGCGTGGGCTTGCATGTGTGAACTTGGCATGGATTGGTCGTCAGCGAGGATGTGGTCACTGAGGTCAAACGTATCCTGTCGCTTAGTAGGCGTTGCTCTGCGTGGGGTTTCCTGTGACATGAGTGAATGTGAACTTGTGCTAGTAGTGAATTATGAGGGTGTGAAACGGAGAGCTGAGTAGTCTTGATCGTGTTAGGAAGGGCTGCTCCGCATGCTCAACGACGAGCTCAGTGTGAATGGCGACGAGGACGACTCGGAGGGCACGGTGAGGACGAGCTTGAAGGTCTCAATTTGCACGCGAGGGTAAAGTGGCTGTGCTAATGTTCATCTGTCGCAATGGACGACCACGACAAGTGAACAAGACATCCCGATTTAACATACTAACATAACTAACTGTTTTTAAAGAAAGATCGTACAGTCGAGTCGTATAATATCCCGGGATATTTATCTTTTTTGGCACTATCCGCTCCGGGAATTGTCCAAAATTGTATAGTATCGGACCGAAGCCCCTATTTATTCGTCGACGCCTCCTCTTTCCCCCTCTCTCACCATGACCATGACTTTGCCAGACTTTTCTGGTCAGAACGTCGGCCACTATCGCCTCACCTCCCCACTCAGCTCGGGATCTACCAGCCATGTCTTTGCTGCAGTCGATACAGAACAGTCGGGCAGATATGCCGTCAAGTGCATCTCCAAGTTCGAGCTGACTCCTAAACAATTACTCCATCGAACGTCAGAAGTGTTTCATCACCAGCTCGTGACTGGCTGCTCTCCACATGTCCTACCTCTCCATGAGATTATTAATGAGGACTTGTACCTGTTCATCGTCTTCAAGCTGTGCGAAGGTGACTTGCATCAAGCCATATGGGACCTTCGCATCTACCAGCGTAACGACGCGCTCATAAAAGAGACATTCATCGACATACTTGATGGCGTGTATGCCTGTCATTCGAGAGGCGTATTCCACCGTGACCTCAAACCAGAGAACATTTTGTTCCAAGAGTACGGGTCTGGCATCCGAATCGCTGATTTCGGGCTCGCCACCCGCAAGCGCATATGCAGAGGCGTCCGCTGTGGAACTTCATTATACATGGGTCCAGGTCAATTTCCCCTATGTCCATCCTCGACTGCGCTGATCTATCCATAGAACAACGGAGTGACGGTGAGACTGTATTTTACCCCAGCCTCACCGATATCTGGGCATTGGGCATCATTTTACTAAACATGGTTACTGGTCGTCATCCATGGAGAACCGCCCATGAATCAGATCCTAATTTTCGGGCGTTCCTCGAGGACGAGGAATATTTATACAGGACCTTTCCCATATCCCGGCAACTCGATGAAGTGCTGAGGTGGATCCTTCGTCCGAACCCTATGGATCGGCCCCAGATTCCACAGATCTGGCGAGCCATTCTCAATATCGACACTTTTTACCGAAACCCTTATTACCCTTCTTCGTCTGACAGCGCTACTCCGGAGAAGCCAAAGGATGTGGCTTTATTCCCGTGAGTCATGTTAGCCATTCGAATATATGTCATTGATCTCTGGGTCAATAGGGAGGAGCACCTCGATGGTGCAAACTTGGAACGTTCGCCAGACGATGAGAGAAAAGAACATCCGCAAGATGATGGCATATGCCAAGGATCCCAGGATGAGGCATTGTGTGCGAGTTGTTTGATTCAGAGGATGCGACAGGAATAATCGTTGGCGAATGGGAGCAAGGTCGGATTATCCTTCTTTTTACCCATGGACCATTGACTCGACGCATGGAGACAACGCTATCATAATACATGCTACTTACCATTAATATTGTATTTCGATTGCAGTTTTTCCAGCACAGCATATGTTTCTTTTTCACTAATTTGCATTGCCTGGCAGGATGATCCCTGTAACACCAACAGCCTGAACAGACAACAGCGTTCATGATTCCCCTGTAATCATTTTAGCTATGACTCTGTTGAAGTGTCCAACGTCGACCGAGTCCGATACTGCATAGTTCCAAGTGAAAACTCGTCCCTTCTCGTACCCAGATGCCAATCACATTGTTTGAGGTTGAAAAAAATGCGACAAGAGAGGACGCTGTGAAACGCCACCTGGGCGCTGTCGCGAAACAATGCCATGTGAGAAACCGTTGGATGATGAAAGTAATGAGAGCACTTACGTATTCAATGCAGGAATGTATGCTACCTGATGGAGGAATGGTACTGAAGTTTCGGTAATTAGACATAGGATTCTTCACACTTACTGGTGCAGCAAGCATCACAGACATATTTGCGCCAGACAACACTAAATAATGATATGTTCAGATTAGAAAAACTCCTCCAATGGAAAGAATGATCACTTACAGATAATCCACGACATATACACAATTCCGTCCCAATATAAGATACTCAATGCTCTACTCTGGATGTTGCGATATGTTCGGAACTTCCTCCAGGAATTCATGCCTTGAAGGACTGAAAAGCAGTGAGACTGGACGGACTGAGAGCCATGAGAGGTTGAACTTACTGATCTCGTACATCATCAAGAACATATACTGAAAGGCAAAAGCTCTCGACGATCCATAAATACACGCAGCTGGATAGTATTCTGTCCGACCGACGTTTAGCAACCGATCGTATGAATTAACCGGACTGACTATAGAGTGAGGTGGAGTCCCCGGGTAAAGAATACTTGATTAGTGATGATATCTCAGCACCCGCAATGAATGCCTAGAAAAGGGCGAATGTTGTAGATTAGGTTCGGCGGCTGATCCACACACGCATGTACGGGACAGGACGTACCACCAACAAAGATAACAGAAAAACAAGTACTTTTCTACTTCGACCCCACATGGCATACGTGCGTAGGATCAAGATCCCCTCTGCTATGATAACACTAGAAGTGAACATGACTGAGAACACGTCAGAAAGAGCTGGAAACGCTAAAAAAGCGCATAGACCATCTACAACGAGGAGGAACATTCCACACTAAAAACGAGGTTCAAGGTAATCCGACGGTAAGTGTAATCACTCACTTCTGGCATGATCAGGGCGGCTGAGTGATGTCATCGTGTTCAGAACATCCAATGGAGAAACGTAAAAATGTGAAACGGACTATAACAGGTCAATGAGGAAGCAAGGAAGGGAAGGTATCTTGAGAGTGTAAATATGATGCGCGTTATGCCCCATCTGGCACCCCATACGAGCTCTACCTGATTCAGTGCATCAGAGTAGTCGAATGCAGGAGCTCGGAAACTGAACAACCTCGGATGAAAACGTCAAGCAGTAATCAAATATCTGGGCAAGGCAACCTGTGTTGGACACAATTAGACTCGGAGCCAAAAAAATATGCACGTACCAAAATAGCCAATGCAGCGACTGCAGAAGATGTTCCGAGTCAATATTTGATGATGACGACGCTGGGTCTCAACAAGCGTACCATTAAGAAACTGTGGCAAAGAATGCTGCGTTAGCGTGATCATTTAAGTTGGAGGTCATTCGCATACCTTTCCAAACTGGATGCGAGAAAGGTCAGTGAGGTTTCCGTCAGATGTGTGCTGAGAGGCCATTGTACATGGGCGTTCAAGGAAGCATTGGGACGGCCCTGACTCAGACCCTGGGCGGCGCAGGCTGGCAGGGGCGCGTTGTGCGGCGAATTGCCTCGTGGCCAAAAGTCGATATGGCTATTTTGATTGGTAATTCATTACTTCCTCGGAATAAGTTGCTATTGATCCGATCCGACATCGATCAAGATGCCTTTCAGATCTTCAGAGATGTCCACTCCCCACCCGCTCACTGTCCTCTTTGCCCGCGGCGCCCTAGCCCGCCTCACGCTATGGCCCGCCCTCCGCCTCGCCGTCCACGCCTCCTGGGGTGGCCCCGCCTCCGCCGAGAAACAACGCTGGCTCGCAAGCGTCCTCGTCGACCAGTTCGAGCCCTTTATTGTCCCCTCCCCCGATTCCATCTCCGCATCACGCGTAGGCACAGGCATAGTAGGCTCTGGTAGCCCGAACCCAAATACACGCACGGACCCACCGCCGGACGAGCCCTACGTCGAAGAACTCCTCCTCCAGATCATGGCTGACGAATTCGATGTCGCGCTCGAGGACGACAGTGTGGCAGCTGTCGCGAGGGACATGCTCAAGCTCTTTTCTGCAGTCTGTGCGGGCGACGAGGCTTTTGTCCTTCAGCTCGAGGCACAGGCGGAGAATATTAAGGGAAAAGTGCCTCAATACGAGAGGGACGCGGGAAATGAGAGCGACAGCGATAGTGGGAGTGAGTGGGAGGATGAGAGTGAGGACGTGGACATGGATGATGGAGAGAATGAGAACGAGGGGGAGCAAGCACCACAGCTGTTAAATCACTTGGAGCCTCCGATGAGGGAGGAACCACAAGTAGACGAGGATGGGTTCACGCTAGTCAAAAAGAAGGGGCGCCGATGAGTCCAAGTACTGTCGATCAAACCGTTCACCATCACATCGAGTGCAAGAACGCGTGCATTCAGGCTAGAGGTATTTTGGGCATAAAACATCTATGTCTATGAACTCTCAACAAAGGCCTTGCCCTTCTCAATGTTCTTCTTGAGCTCAGGCAAGCAGGCCTCCAGCAATTTCTCCTCCTCTGCGGACAAAGGTCCAAGGGGATGAATCTTCTCCACACCGTTGGGCTGTAGGACAATGTTAGTCACTTGCCAATCACAAACACAAGACACTTACGCCGAGCTCAACATTGGAGGAGAAAAAGTCGATGCCATGATCCTTGTAGAGGGGACTTTGGACAAAGGTGGGAGTCACGACACCCTTCTCGCCATTCAAACCACGCAACAAGGCGTTGGTGAACTTGGCACCGGCGTATGCCATCGAGAGGGTTGCACTTCCTGCACCGTCCTTGGCCTTGACAACTTCATCACCGCCAAATTGGATGCGGTGCACGAGTGCGTTGTACACCTCACCCTTGATGCTATTTCCGTGTGTACTTTGGGAAAGGAGTGGAACGATAGTTGGGCCGCTGTGGCCACCGATAACGGTGATAGGTGTGTCGTCAGGCTTGACACCAGCAATGCCAGCAGTGAAGCGAGCAGCACGAACAACATCAAGGGTGGTCACACCGAAAACCCGCGAAGGGTTGTAAACACCCAACTTGGTAAGGGTAGAGGCAACAATGGGCACGGTGGAGTTGACAGGGTTGGAAATGACGAGGATGTGCGCGGTAGGAGAGACACGGCCGACAGCGCTGGCGAGATCACGGACGATAGAAGCATTCGTCTGGAACGCCTCAGTGACTACTCACACCGAAAAAGATAGTCAGACAGGTACTCACGTTGAAAAGATCGTCGCGGGTCATCTTGAATCATCGTCAGCCCAACCAATGATGTTAGACAAATGAATACTCACGCCAGGCTACAAAATGATGCGTGAGATACGATGCGACGACGATACGATGAATGAAAATGTACCTTGCGGGGAACACCAGCAGGAATGACAACGACGTCAACACCCTCTAGTGCTTCATCCAACTTGTCGGCAGCATATCCGTTTACCTGACAACACCAGTAAGCGTCCCGTTCAGCCCCAACACAACTTCACCACACAGTCACGTACCTCACTAGGAGTATCGACATGGCTGACATCGGCGGCGACACCAGGTGCACCGCGGATATCATACAAGCTGAGTGAGGTGACCAAGGGGTCAGCTTTCAGTAACAGCGACAGAGGTTGACCGATTCCACCTCCAGCGCCGAGAACTGCAACCTTGGTGTTGCGCGAGGCGGTGGTGGAGAAGTGGCGGGATTGGCGGGAGAGAGCGCGGGTTGCAGCACGGGCAAACATTTCTGTCTTCGTCGTCGTAGTTGTCGCAGAAGAAGCAAACATTCAGGCGTCTTTTTTTACTTTTGGCTGCTGCCGGATCGGACATTGCCGGAATAATTTCCGCTGTACGGAACGGGTTTGTTCACACATTTGTACTATCCATTCTCTGGAGTGTGTGTATTGTTGGTGGAGTGTTATCGCTGTCAGCAACTGCTTAGCTTCTTGGTTACATTTGTCCAGCACAGGGGCCAAACAGCGCATTCTTCCAGCACGTTCATCAAAACACGGTCCGGCGTGCCCTATTTTTTATGTCCTCCGCAGGGGCGATGCAGGTCCGTTATCTGCCCAGCCCAGCCGAAGACGTGCAGGAGTTGGACTTACGAATCAACCAACACCAGCTCCTTCGACAACGGTGACTTGGATTTGGTCGAAGCTTGTAGAATGTATTCATCAGCACCATCGCTTGATGAATCCCAGGGATCGATTACCTGCCTCATGGGATCTGTGCGCCAAATTTGATACAGCGGCGCGTTTAAAGGCTTTGATATAGGGTATGTACTTGTGCAGAAGATAGTCTTAAAAGAAACGCCTGGAAGTCCCTATCTATTGACTGAGCTGCTTCCCATGGGACCTACAAGTTACCATGTTAAATCTCTCCATTCGGTGTCATACCAGCACTCTCAAAGCGGCTAAATCAAGTTGACGATCCGATATATTAGTAGACTCTGCTCGGATGTCTCATTCCCATGTGCGCCACAGCTGGTCATGTATGTGTCTGCTACTATCCCCAATTTCACTTTAGACTTGAGGCGTGCTGTGATCTAGCAGCACTTCCACCCGCCCATTTTAGATCAGACAAACTTGGTCGGTTTTCGGTTCCAGCCTTCACTTACCACTGGCAATGATGTTCACCGACGGATTGTGGCGACCCGGCACCAATCCACCCAAGCCCCAGCCCTTACCGGGCGATGTGTACAGACCAGACATCCTTGAAGTGATCGAGAAAACAATCGATTTGCTTAGTCCCCAGTTGAGAGAGCTAAGTGACAAGATACATGGTGAGGGACTTCATCACTCATCTATCGAGTCCTGCAACTGATCCAACCCTCCCCTGCGTGGCGCCCATTGGTGCCACCAGCCAATCCCGAATTAATGTTTAAAGAATTGTACGACAATTGTTCTGCCTGGGTACTCCGTGACACGAGCTGAATCCTCTCCCCTTGCCACTAGCCACACCCATGACCTGTATACAGAATTCATGAAGTTGCAAGGCAATGGATGGGTTGTTCAAGAGCACTACGGGCTCGACACTGCCTGGGTGGCCACCTATACCCACGGCAAAGGGGGTCGTGTTCTTGGTGTCAATTCCGAGATGGACGCGCTCCCCGAGATCGG
>JBBPLX010001139.1:0-11071 GCA_038090015.1 Leccinellum albellum
ATCAGCACCCTCACCCCCGACTTACCCGTACCCGCGGGTACGGGTTTCCATGGGGGTACACCATCGAAGACGGAAAACCCGCGGGTATCGATCGGTCCGGTCATCCGTGAGTGTTTTCTTTTTCTTCTTCTCCGTTCTCTTTTTTTTTTTGGTGCGCCAACGCCGCGACCACAACGACCCGGATGCAGTCACGACCACCGTGATGACGACGCAACGCCGACTGACCAGACCACCTCACCTTGTGAGTTTTTTTTCTTTTTCTTTTTAATCATTAAACTGACTTAGTACTACTACTATACCCCCGACTTCCGACTCGGACACCCACTCGACGCCGACTCAAACAGGAAGGGTGACCATGCGGTGACCCAACTGCACAATGACCACGACATGGCAACAAGTTACAACTGTGACTCGACGTGACGCACAGCGATGAATGACACGATGAACAAGAAAACAGGTGCGAGTCGTGCGGCAGCACTGGCATGGACGAAGTAACGACGAGACGAGGTTGGGACGACACCAGGTGAGTAAACCTCACCCTACTCCTTCCCTGACACAACAACCCACACGTCAACGACGCACTACAAACGACGCGACGACTGCCACAACGTGACGAGCCCAACGACGGTGAGTACATCTTGTTCTTGTTCTCGTCCTCGCCGTCATCCTCAATCTACTCCCTCCCTCACGCAACAACCCACACGCCACACGTCGATGATGATGACTTGGCGGTAACACAGCGGCACGACGACGACGGCGCAGGGATGGCACGACAACACGACAACTGGCGCAACGGCACAACGACGACACAACGACGTGGCGTGCTGCGGCAGCACCATGCCACGACGATGTGACAACGATGACGATGATGTGATGAATGCGATGATGACGATGCAACGGCACGACGACGAATGATGCGACGTAGCACCGCGACACGACGACTGGCGCAACATTGCCCTCGTCAGCGCGTAGGAGCGACAACACAATGCGCGCGATTGTGTGCGTTGTGCAGTCGCTTCTGCACGTCTGAGTGGCGGGTCAATCCACGGGTACGGGGTATGATAAGGGGTGGGTACGGGTAGCTAAATTGGCTACCCATACCTGTACCCGTGCTGTACCCGCACCCGTGTTCTTCCCTAGCGACGGCTACTCCATTTTGTCAAAACTCGCAACTTCTCTTCATCCCTTCATCACCCTCCTCCGACTCATTCAACAACACAGTGCAACACAGTTGATACGACGGCGCAAGATGAGTTGACGACACAATAAAGACCACAACAATGAACGACACAACAATGAATGCACAATACCACAACACGATGATGACAAGCCATGAGACAATGATCCCGCTCGTTGTGTCACAGCATGTCGAGCCTCGTTCGCCTTCTGCATCACAACAACATACCCATACCTGTGGTCATGGGTAACGGGTTTGACGTAGGAGGCTACGGAAACGCCAACCTGCACCCCGAGTACCTGCACTACTCATACCTATGATAGACCGTAGGGGGAAGTACTCAATGCTGATATTTATGCTAATGAGGGCTATGGTACACTGCAGATTTACATCACGGTAGATTTACATGATAATGGCATATATCTGTGCCCATTGATGCCTATAATCCCATACTATCGAGATGATCTTGCTCTGCTGACAATATATTCCCCCGGCATTGCTCGGGCTGACATAATAATCACCCGTCGTACCTCCGCCGGGCTGTCGGGTAATATCTTAAATTTGCAGTTTTTGTGATGATGATTTTGTCCCAGGCGTGACCATCATCCGACCAT
Source organism: Leccinellum albellum (assembly GCA_038090015.1). Taxonomy (NCBI): domain Eukaryota; kingdom Fungi; phylum Basidiomycota; class Agaricomycetes; order Boletales; family Boletaceae; genus Leccinellum; species Leccinellum albellum. Next base: position 1,792 of record JBBPLX010001139.1, read on the forward strand.
CTCAGATCATCAGTCATTTTGCCTCTTGTCCATACGAGCTCCAAGTTGGAAACCTTGGGACAGGTTATCAGGTAGTCCTATCCCTGAACCGGGTAAGTTCTTAACATCACCTCATTATATTTGGTGCGCAACTAAAAAACATACAGAACTAATGTTGCAACGTAGCGATCAAAGGCCCGTCGACGGGGCATGCCTCGCTGAAAATAGTCGGTACGAGCACAGCGTAGACTGACAATAGAAAAATGTACAAATGTACACGCTATATCGACCAAATCGACTGAAATACACACGTTACTTTACAATTGCTCCCTTTTCCGCGGCCCCGTCAACCAGAAACAAGTCCACTTTCTCCGAGAAATTGTTGAGGCATCATTTACTGCCTTTGGGCCACCACCGAAGGGCAAATAACGATATTTGTATAGGTAAAAGGCGCCGTCGACGGGACATGCCTCGCTGAAAATAGTCAGTACGAGCACAGCGTAGACTGATAATAGACCAAATCGACTGAAAAGGTACCAACGAGCGCTGCTCTGGATCTGCGTTAATCGCTGCTCTGACGCCACGCTAGGCCGCGTTGATTGCTGCGTTGATCCATCTACATCGCTTTGGGAGGCAGCGGAAGATTGAAGCGGGCCCTAAAACGAGTTATCAATGCCTGATCGACGACAAGTAGAAAAGACAGACGCGAGAGGTCTGATTACGGATAAAAAAGGAGACATTGAAAGGAAAAGAAACATACTGAGTTTACGGACATACAACTTGACGGAAATTGGATGGACGCCGGCGCAGAAAGTGAAGGAGTGAATGAGACATAGACGGAACAGTGTCCAACCTTTGAGTGTCGCCACTCCTATGTCTCGTAGGCATTGCGTAATCCTGCCTCTGGTCTACGTGAAGAAAATGTGAAGTTGTTCGTCCGGATTAAGAACTAACAACGTGGCAACGAAACGTGTCATCCAAACAGCATCTCGCCGTCTATTACTTCGGTCTGTCTACGAGAAATAGATACAGTAGCTTCATTTTCTGATAATATCGTTTCATTTTGTCGTCGAATAGACATGACACTACTATATATCTCATTATTCCCACTTCAAATGCAACCTTTATACACCAAGGTGGCTCGCACCCTTACCGATTTGTCGTCGGACAGAAAATTACATCAGCGTCTTCCCACCCTCACAAACGAAGCTTTGCCTCTACACGGCAGTTTGACATAAGCCTAAACCTAATATTTTTCGGAATTCACTGAACCCTTGTCACGTGAACCCTTCTTGGACCACGCACAGAGCCACTGTGCTGGTTTGAGCGTTCCCCGAATGGGCATGCGTGACTAGCCACATGTGTGACCAATGATTCCTGAGGTCAATCTGAGGTATGGCTGAGCTTGGGTATATGGTGAAACGAGGATGGCCGAATATCACCTCAAGCGTCTGCCAAACCATTTCATCCAAGGTCGTTGTGTTGCTTGGTGTGATACGCCCCCAGCATTATCACAAGGTCAAAAGAATAACAGATATTACTTAGTATGATACACTTACAGTATGTTCTTGCCGACTGGAGGAACCACAGAACAACGCATGGTATGATATACACATAGCGCCATCTTGAGACCAAAGGAACCTCAATTACACCCGCAAGTACTAGGAAAATTACCCGCTGTGGATCCAAGGCAGCAAGAAAGTCGTTCCAACGCTACCCAATGCCAGGCTACTCAGGCTCAATAAGATAGAGACATAGAAGTTGATATTCTGATTACTGTACACTACAAGCCAGATTATATACATACACGAGATGCTACGGTCAATGCTCCGGAAGGAGAATAGAGAAAGGAAGGATATATGTGGCAAGCGTTTTAAATTCTTCCCAAATGAACTCACGGGTCCTCCGGACAGACTCAAGTGTAATATCTTCGGCGGCGTGGTCTGTGATCCAATACTCAATGAAATCCCCAGACATGTTGATCCTTGCATCCCAATTCGGACAACGACCAAAGGGGAACATCGGAAACGCTGCCACAAACGCCATCCAAAAGAATTCGCGGGCCGAGATATAAGCTCGATCTTCTTCTACCACCTGTATGAGGTGGCGCTCTATCCGGTAAGCTAGCATATGCCAGCACTGACCATCAGTCGGGTTGAATGTGATTGGGAGGGGGAAGAACGGAAACGAGTCCTATGGATGTGTTAAGCACGTCAGTGAGGGAGTTTCTCGTTACTCACTGGGCTCAGATCTAGCACAGAATTTTGTTGGTGCTCCAGATATTGACACGAACAGGTGAAATCATTTGAAAATCGGTCAGGAAGGTGAATAGATATCGTTATAGGCTGTATTTTCATGTTGAGAGGATAGAATGAGTGAAGGGGGAAGGAAAACTTACGAGGTGGTCAGGAATAGCAAGCGAAGGTCTTTTTCCAGAAAAGTGTACGGCGAGATGCAGTGGGTGAAGGGAAAACCCTTCAGGTGTTCGTATAGTATCGACAAGCATGGTGGTCATTGCGAGAGTTAACGTTCATGAGTGTCACATCACAGTCACTGAAGTAAAACGTACACGTGACTGAACCGCTCAGACACCGCATCTGATCTCAGATTGCATCGTTGCACATGCCTGGCCTATTTACTCGCACCCAGCGCACACCATGGTTTCTCTTGCAACCAAGCCTCGTCCTCGTTATCTATTCTACTTCAAGTTCGCAAGCCCCAATGCCAAGGCAAAAGACGAAGGAGTGCTTCCTCGACCCAGAAAGTATGGTTATCATTTATATTCTCATACTCCCATTGGCAACTGACGACCTCTCAGTTTATGAAGAAGTACATGGTTCGGACACGGTTATATGTAAAGTGTGCCCTTCAAACTCCAGCAGTGCCCTGCGGAGACTCCGTCGCCATCACATTCCCGGTCGGACTGGCCACGATAACAGCAGACAACACAAGCTGGCGGTGTTAGTAGTGCAGGAAAGGGCCCTCGATAGGCTCTTCTCACAAGAGAAGGCCACATTAGACATCCCTGTGGAGCAGCGTTCATCTACTAGTAGCCCTCTTGGGATCCAAATTGACCAGCTGCCGCCTCTGGATGATACTGCCATGCTACCACCTGTTGATGGCCCATCTCCCATGTGTCTTAGCGAAGAAGAAGCTCCAATTGGTCGTCTATACAACGAATACTTCGCCGATCCACATCATGATGATTACTTCGATGAGATAAACCGTCGGTTGGAGTGTGGGGAATCCCTATTTACATGTCCCATGAAGCCCGCTGATGACGAGTTTGGAGTAGAGATGGACGACGAGTTTCAGCCTGAGGGCGGATTTGAGTTTCAAATACCAGGTATGATTCGTATGAAATAATCAATGGGCGGAGAAACACTGAGTAAAGGTGTCACAGACTATCTGTCTGACGTGCAGCCAACTACGGGACGGGGTACTAAAGCAGCTGAAGTCCCTCCGACTTCTCCAACTTATCCTTGGTCGACAATGGGGGTAGGTTTATGGCCCGTTTATCCCACTACCCGATATCATTGGTACCAACAAGCCAACAGGAATTTGTAACGCATCTACTGTTCAGCTCGCCTCGGCTGCGGTTCTCGAGAGCGCAGAAACAGGCAGTACTCAATTGGGCTACGGTACTCGGTGCACAAGGCGTTCCTACATTGCAAAAACTGCAAAAGGCGCAACAACGAATCAAGGCTCTGTTAGGAAATCCAACGGAGAAGGTCACTACGGCATCGGGAAATGTTTTCTATCTCAACTCCGTTGGCAACGCGATCGCAATGGTGAGGTGGCATGCGCTACGGTGGTTGGTGGCTTACTCATCCTGCGGGGGCATAGGACTATGCCAATCCCCTTACTCGGTTTTCGATGCAAGACTATCCAGAAGACGGCAAGGGTCGAATGTCACAGGTCCATCATGGGGAGAAGATGCTTCTGGACCTCTCCGAGAAATTCAGACCGCCCTGCGTCTACATCAATAACCGTGTATTCTTTGTCAATGAGCTTCTTCAACAGTCGTCGAAGGACTACTTTATTCCCAAGAAGTTTTTCCAGGCGAGATCGGATGAATTCCATACCATGACAGCGCCGGAGATGTTAGCATTAGGTCACAGCGTCTCAAGAACTGAGGTCAGTAAAATATTTTGTAGCACATAAGTCACTGCTAACGTGCATATCACAGCTCGGATACTCTGTTGATCCTGAGCTTGTCACCATTCCAGTCTCAACGTTTGCGCGCACATTCCAGGACATACAAACGAATGGCTCAGAGTTCATCCCATGCTTCACTCGTAGGTCTTTCTTCCTAGTTTTTTACGTCAATTCATTGAATTATTCTTAGCATCATCGTCTGCACATGCCGCCCTCATGCCTAATCCACTGCAGGAAAAATCGGGCAGGCACATGGTGCTCACGGTCCCTCTGATTGTTTTTATGGATGACGTCTCAGGCAATATATCAAAGCAATGGAATAAACACCATGTGGTGTACATGTCAAACGCCTCGATGCCACGTGAAATGCTGGAAAAAGAATTCTGCGTTCGATTCATATCATCGTCACCACATGCCGCACCACTGGAACTCATCCGTGCAGTGAAAGAATCCATAGAGTAAGTTATCATAGAAGTTACAGGCTTGTGGGTTGACCAGCGCATCAGGAAAGCAGGACGTGATGGCATTATCGCATGGGACTGCAAATTAAAACAAGAAGTAATGCTTGTTCCTTATGCACTTTTTATCGCTGGCGATAACCCAATGCAGGCTGAAGAATGCAGTCACGGAGGGTTGAAATGCAACTATTTCTGTCGAACTTGCAAAGTTGGTGGTACTCTCACTGAGAAAAGGTCTGATAGTGGTTATCGCAGCATTTTCGAGGTTCGCACTTAGGGTTATACTGCTAAGTTTTATCTAATGAATCGTTAGGTTGGTGAGCTTCGAACACCAAGCGGGACCTCAGAAGAGGTGAAGGAACAGATAGAACTTGCAAAGGAGCCCGGGGGGACAACGAAAGTCAAAGCAGCTGTCAGTAGAACTGGCACACGAGACCCTGCCTCGGCCGCTATCATTGAGCGGCTTCTCGATCTTGGAAAACAGTTGAGAAAGCGAGGTTCTCGTTCTATGCCTGAGCCAGAAGTTCGTGCCAAGCTTGAGCGTGACTTCATTGAATCATTAGCTGGGCGGTCCGTGGATGATGCCATCAATCCACTCCTAGGGATGGCGGGTCTTAATATCCATCAAGATACACCAACGGAAATCCTCCACACTATACTACTTGGTGTAGTGAAATATTTCTGGGGACAGACGATCTATCTCCTCGACAAAGCCCACCTCCTTGACATATTTCAAACCCGCCTCGAATCCTTCGACAAGGACGGACTAAACTCCCTGACACTCGACACTGACTACGTCGTTCGGTTCAAGGGCAGTCTCATCGGCAAGCATTTCAAGAGCCTCGTTCAAGTTATGCCGTTTCTCATTTACGATCTCGTCCCACGGAAGGTCTTACAAGGTTGGACTGTGTGTGGTGACCTCGTTGTACTCCTCTGGCACACAGAAATAGAGAATACAGAGGAATATCTAGTGAGTACTTACGCTGTTATAATGGACTGATACTAATGTTCAAATGACACAGGCGTCGTTATCGCATACCATTGAAGATTTCCTAGCGATCAGTTCACAATGTGCTCCCAGTATCCTCGTAACAAAGGCAAAATTTCACTTTTTGCTTCACCTCCCAACATTTATTCGGCGCTTTGGCCCAGCAATTCTCTTTTCAACTGAACGATTTGAATCGTTCAACCATGTCTTTCGACTTGCTTCGATCCACAGCAATCGTCAAGCCCCCAGCCGAGACGCTTGTAACATCTTCTCTGAACAGGATATGGTAAAACACATTGTCACTGGTGGTTTTTGGATTGATTCAAGCGCTGCCCGTACCCCTTGCCAAGCTGGAAAGGATATCCATGCTTATGTGGCAGTGCATCCGGAGCAGCAGCGGCTATTAGCGATCCCCACCGTGAGCAAAAAAGAAGTTGGTAAGTCTTCTTTACCCTTTCAAATATCTGACGGTATAAAGGTTCTTTAATAGGAGCTAGCCACGCTGTAATTCAACAAGGTGAGAATGGGAGAAGAGAAACCAAACCTCCTATTGATTGGAGCAAAACGGAGTCGTCTCGAGCCCTAATGGCATCATGGCCCCTGACAGAGCTGTTTTATAAGGCTACAAAGTTTACTACGCTTGATGGTGACACCGCACATGTCGGGAAGTATGTTATCACCCAGAACAATGAAGAGGAACCCCACCAGGTGTGTCCTAGAGTCGGAGGCTGGCTAGTGCTTAGCACTGCTTACTGAATGCTTAATGTTAGCTTTCGGTTGGCAAGGTTGTGGAGATCCTTGTCCCAGCAAGTCGGCCACACATCGCTGTCCACATCCTCGTCACGCAACTTAATTTTCTTGCCGAGCTTCACCCACAACTCCGTCTGCCATGCGTTGAGCTCCCTGTGCAGGAACGAAAAATGGTTCTCCCGCCTCATGTAGGTGATACCATGACTGCGATTCATCAGGATCTTTGCTTATCAACTAATGTCTTCCACCTAGCGTGTGTTGTGCAACATCAACGTTCAACATGACTGTGCGAGGGCCTTGTGTACTCAGTTTGAAACGGTACTCCAATACCAAGAGCGTCAGGAAACTACCAGAACAAAGACTGTTATCAAGCACGCACCCGCCAACTTGTTCATCATTAACACGCATGCGCTGCATAATTACAGGAGGATTGCTGCTGTCATACCATCTACATTGCACACGGCACTTAATATCCCCTATGTAACAGATCATATGGCCGTTCAACTGCACAGCGCAAAGGTTCTGCGGCAGACCAAGACTGTGGGCGACGAGGACCCATCTGTTGCAGCCTCGGACGTGAACCTGAGCGAGATGGAGACTGCACCGGCGTTCAGCGACCGCCTTGCAGGCAAGAGAAAGAAGGGGAAAGCAAAAGCAAACCTGGGTGAGGTGGGGACCACGCCAGTGATTGACCGCCCTACAGGCAAGAGGAAAAAGGGGAAAGAGAAGGCCTTGCCGGCTCCCAGGAATGGAACGGAGAACGGACACACAACAATCCACCCGACCCCACGTTTTTCTGGCCCGTCTTGTGCCAGTGGGCAATCGAGTCATCTGCCAGAATCGTTGACCCAGTCTATGCAAGCAAGCTCTTCGATGCGGGATTCCAGTGGTATTCCTATGTACTTTCTGAACAGCTTTCAGAGTTGAACACATGTAACTTTACCGACGCCGTCGGCTCATATTGAATACAATTTACAATGCACATGACCTGAAAGTTACGTTTGTTCGGGTTCAACATTCACCTTGGTCTGCAGCAACAACTTGGACCTTCTTTTGTTATATTCTATCATGCCCAGCTTACTGTCCCAATTTCACTCTCGACACGTTCCGGTTGCAGACCCTGAACACGAAGGCTTGTTGCCCAGTGAACGTGATTCTACACCTCCCGGTAGTCCTCGTGCTGGAGATAGACGGCCCCGTTCAGAGTCGGTCGCAGTGGAGACTGATGAGCAGCGTGAGGAGAAGCGACGGAAGCAATTTGCTTCCTCCCTCTGCACTGCGAAGGGACTTCCTGACACCGCACTAGATGACTTCATTATAGTAAGTTAAAGCCACCGTAACTGCATGAGCTACTAACTTACACTCGAATACAGCTCAATCCGACAGACATGCTTATCAGTATTCAGGCAAATGTTCTAGAGATGCAGCGGCAAGGGACAAAGTCAGAGGCCGAGAAATTCATCGAGTCAGAAGAGTTCAAAGTAAGCAAAGCACACGACAACCGCTGGCGTCTGATGAAATCTCACTGTTTTGTGACAGGACATTTTGAAGGAACGACTTCAGGCCTGCTTGCTTTCACCCAACCTGACAGCCTATGTCTCGGGATTGGGAGATCAAATCTTTGTGAGTAGTGTCAGTTGGTAGGTGATAGAATGGGTTTTGGAATTCATTAATGTTCTACTATAGGCATTCGCAAAGAAGAACATACAGATTTTCAAGATCCCGGAGCCTGCATTGAATGATCCAGAGATGAGCAAGAGGATCATCGTTCTGATCAAAGACATATTGACTAGTCAACGGTCAAATATGAAGCAGAAGGTCAGACGCGTGTACTCACTAGTAATCCTCACTAACCCCACCATCTCCACGCAATGCACCGCACAGCTTGCGAATCACATTTCGAGCAAATCTCATATCTCTGTTCTTTGCAGGTCACTGGCGCCCAGTGGTGGGTATGAAGTTACTGCCGCACATTGGGCATGTGTGGCCTTTTTGGTGGGAAGCATACCTTACTACAAGGCTGAAAACAACTGACATCCGAGCTCCAATTGAATTTCTAGCGTGACTCACTCTCAGGATATAGTGGTGTTGTAGAGCAGTCTCAGCGTGCTCGTTGTCCATCCTCGGAGACTGATGAAGATGAGGAAGACCAACTGAAGGAAAAGGTCTGGACTCACTCTGAGTTTTGGGAATATGTGGATGTCATCCTTCGTGAGCTCCGGGCTGAAGCACGTAAAGAGGGCACACCTGCGGCTCGTGCCAAACATTTAGAGACGTATGTTCTCTTCTAGTAACTCAGGCTTACACTTAACAAATCTTGCTGTATTTTGAAGATTTTTCACGCGCTGCCTTCAACGTGATCAGAACACATATCCAGGTACTATATCAAGCCCTGCCGTTCCTGCATTCGAGAAGGTTACTGTCCCATGGCAAACGGCCATCTATAACGGTCTCATGTGGTAGGCTGGTTACTGCCACAGCCAATGGTTTCCATCTCTCGTCTCCACTTCCCCTCCATTGTGCATTTTTTAGACTAGATTTACTAGTTAGATTTAGTCCTAATAGACCCATACTACTGCATCCATGGACAGTGCTCGGTTCAATGGCAATCATCAGGAAAAACCTCCCGTGGATAATATAACAGAATATCTCATAAATGTTGAGAATATCTAATAATTCCTGATAATATGGGATATTCTGTATATTCTATATATTCTCAAGATTTCTTAGTAAAAAATAGCCACCTGAACTAATTCTTTTAATTATAAGAATTGTGTGCATAAATATCATAATCTACTATCATTATCCATGAAAACAATATATCATTGAACAAAATTGTCCAAGATATACATAACATTAGTAGATATATTGGACAATGTACCATATCATTGAGCAGATATATGCATATTGCATGTGACATTAATGGATATATCAAACAATTGACATA
>JBBPLX010001140.1:0-11061 GCA_038090015.1 Leccinellum albellum
CTAGTCGCATCGAGAGGATGCTGCAGGTACATATCCAACTGCACATGCGTACCCAACTCGTACTGATCAGCTGTTACAAAAAAATAGCTCACAAACGACCCTTACGCCCCGGAGCCAAAGGCGAACGTTAACATGCATGTAGTTTTCCCGACCACCCCAGCACAGTACTTCCATCTCCTTCGTCGACAAGTGAAGAGGAACTATCGTAAACCGCTTGTCGTCGCCGCGCCCAAGGGTCTCCTTCGTCTGCCGGTACGTTCTCACCTTTTATTCAATTTCAGACATTCAAAACCCATTGATTATTTCGTCCCAGGCCGCTTCGTCGAAGCTCTCGGATATGCTTCCCGGAACCCAGTTCCAGCCCGTGCTTCCAGACGCACATCACCCCCCCAGCGGGAAAGTGGAACGCGTTGTACTGCTGAGTGGGAAGCTCTACTACGAGCTTGCAAAGGAACGAGCGGCACGCGGGCTGGAGGAGCGGGTGGCGCTGATACGTCTCGAAGAGCTCGCACCATTTCCGTTCGCTCGGCTTGCGGGTGTCTTGGAGCCTTACGCGGCCTCAAGGCCCGAGTGGGTGTGGGTGCAGGAGGAACCGAGGAACCAGGGTGCATGGGGGCACGTCAAGGAGAGATTGGGAGCCGTGTTAACTGGGTTGGGTGAGCGCGGGAAGGACGTAAGGTTTGTTGGGCGACGTGAGGATGCGGTTCCGGTGACGGGGATCGGGAAGGATTATCAGGCACAACAGAAGGTGGTTATTGATGGAACATTTCAAGGGTTGTAAGTAGGAAGGGAAGTCACGGTGGTGCTCCCCAACATTCAGATTTGAACAGGGGAGGGCAATGGTCGGCTTTTCTCGTTGTATTCTAGTTTTCCCTGTCGGGCTTACTGTTCCATTTGCCTTTCACGGCATTTATCTTCTCCAGAATTTGTTCCCAGATAGTTAAATGATATTCCGCGGCAATAAAGATCAAGGTACTGTGTAGCTGGTTACCATCAAAAGGCGCATCACTGGCAAAACGGCTTCCGGCCGGAAAATACTCTCACTGAGCTGTGAGAACCTTCGATATTGTCCCACTCTTCCCCGATATCGTCTGTCACCTTTTCAAACTCCTCGGCCGATGCAAACCGGCTAGACCCACCCATTTTGATCACGTTGTCCCGCATGCCTCTCCATGCGCCGAGCGTCATGTCCTTCCCCTGAACACCCTCCTCACCAGCCCACTTCCCCAAAGGCATGGACACCTCCTCGGATGTGACGTCCACGAACCCAGCCGCCTTGAGCATGTCCGCGATGTATACACCACACCGCAACAACATCCCCTTTTCGCCCAAAAAGTCATCCATAAATAAGACGTGCGCAGCGGTTTTCGGGCCAGACGTCCACTCAGGGCCAATTTCGATCAGCTGGGCATACCCACCTGGCGCAAGAACTCGGTAGATCTCGTGGATGCTGCGGCGCCATTGGTCGCGAGTGTAGGCACAGATAAGGAGGCGTTGGTTGACCAGGGCGAATTTGGAGGACCACCAAGAGGGAAGGGAGGTGGCGGAGCAGACGGAGAGGTGGACGTTGGGCGTGATGGTAGTGTAGTCAGGGAAGAGGCGGGGTTCGATGTCGATCCCGTAGAGTTGGACGGATTCGGGGAGGTGGTTGCGGGCGTCACAAAGCCATGCGGCTGTATTTGGAAGTGGGACGTTAGTGTGTATAAGAATATCGGAGGATGAAAGAGCTTACCTGCGCCTGTGCCGATGTCCAGCACCTCTTCCTGTGCTGTTAATGATATGGGCGGAAAGATCAGACGGCCGGAGAGAAGGCGGGTGTAGAGTTGGTGCTGAGCTAGGAGCCTGGCCAAAGTTGAGCGGCGCGATTAAACGACCCTGGAGTGAATGCACACACCTCTGGCGTTCCTCCTCATCTGAGGGCAGGAGATAAAGACTTCCCGCATACGAGTGTGCTGTACGAGTGGTGGTCAAGCTCATGCTAGAAGATACAACGAAGTCACTGAGGGTGCTGACCTGTTGCGAGGATTCCTCGACCTTTTATGCATCGAAGACATGGAGTTCGAGGGTGCCAACCGGGTGAGAACCGGCAACGAAAATCGCGGCCATGTCATCTAACCGACTCGCAAAGTGCATAGCCCAGATGTCTTACCGTCCGCGGGACGTACCCCTCAACATCCGAGAAGAACAACGAAAATAGAAATTGATGCAAACTGTGATCACCCGATCTGGAAAGACAAGTAGTCAGGTAGCCAATCAAAATTCAGAGACGAAACCGGCCTACCCCCATCACACAGACCGTATTTCCACCGAACTCGCATTCAGGGCGCATCATGATAAAATCACCGTGGACAATGACATGCGATGCACGTCAGTAACGTTCCCGCGTACGCACTCTACGAAAAAAAACCTCCATGTACAGTAAGTTGGTGTCTTGTGTCACGGAAAAAAGAAGTGCACTGTGACGCGCCCGCCGGTTAGACCGACGATCCCGGTCCGGCCAGTGGTAGCAAAGACGTCGGTCGTCCCTATGCTCCGCTGTCAGCACCGTCCACGCGCACAGCGTATGTCCACAATCTTGTCGACGTCTAGCGACTGCTCACAGGTTTCTCGCGCGAAGAACGTGCCAGTGACACATTCCCGGTCTCCGTATGATCATTTTTGCCGGTCGGTGGGGTCTGGGAGGATAAATTATGATCGCGATGGGAGAGGATGATATGCAAAGTCGACATGTCCTCCACTCAAGTTATCCAGTCGTACAGACCTACGCACTCGTATCCGGGAGCCCAATATCTTCTCCCTTCTGACAATGACGAGAAGTCGAGGTAAGCTGCTCAGTGTCTTTGGATGTGCGAGGTTTAGAAGAGAACGGACAGGCTGGCACGACAACATGAACTGTACAAGACTCTATTTGCCGGACGCATCATCTTTCCTCCGATCTCCTTTCTCTATAACTCGGAAGTGCTCGACATTGGCACCGGATCAGGTATTAGTTTAATCCATCACTGTATCAAACCGTCCTCAACTAATCTCTCCCAGCAACATGGCTAACCGATTGTCGATCCCTCCTCCCCCCATCTGTCCAACTCTACGGAATCGACATCGAACCCCGCCTGTTCCCGCTCTATGCAGATAAACCCTCCAATCTCCACTTCTCGGTCGGATCCGCGACCGATCTCCCCCCTTACTGGTCCTCTAAGTTCAACCTCGTCAACCAACGCCTTCTCGTCCTCGCCCTTACCAAACTAGAGTGGCAACGGTCCATCACCGAGATCTTTCGCGTACTTAAACCGGGCGGGTATGCACAGTTCGTTGAGATCGACTCTACGTGGCACTCGGGCCCAAAAACTGCCGCACACACCGTTTTTTTGCAAGCGTTCCTTGACACCAAGGGTCTCGACCTCCAGTGCTGCGAGCACATCCCGGACTGGATGGCCGCGGCTGGGTTCGTGAACGTACGGACGGAGGAGACGACAGTTAGGATCGGAAAGTGGGCGGGGCAGATGGGCGAGGAGGCGAGGGATGCATCGATCGGTGCGCTGAGAGGCATGAAGGGCCCAGTGATGAAGGCGGGTGGTATGGGCTATGTCAACTCGGCGGGCGAGTTTGACTTAAAGTTGGACAACGTTGCAAAGGAGTGGGATCAGATCGAGGGCTCACATCGGAAAGTCAAGGTATTTTACGGAATGAAGCCCAAGGCAAGTCTATAATGCGGACTAGTAGTAGTGACAAGACAATAGGATCTACACGGGGATATTTAATTTACAACTTGAGTACCACTATGCGCGAGTCGGTGTACACAGATATCGCCCGGGCGTTGGCACCTCCGAGTCCGTTCGCTGATGCCCGGGCATCGTGGGTAACAAGTGCCCGAACAATTGCAAAAGATTCTTGCAGGTGCACAGCCACGTAGTTTTCCGTCCACCGCCATCATCTCTCCCACTCCGAGTCAGACATTTTATTCCATGTCGGACTGACTAAGCCAATCCGACATGGAATAAAGTGTCGGCTCATGAAAGTAGAGCCGGATTTCGAATGAAAAGATTTTAAGGCATGTTCCTACCACCATTCGTACTGTAGAACTCAGGTCAGGAAAACCCACCCAATGGCTTAGAACTCCCAGCGTCCGGTCAAGCCGTATGCACATGGTTGCTGAAGCGCTGACGCGCGGCAAGTTGATGATCATTTCAACGGCGGACACAATCGGGTGTGATTGATTGATGCCACCGCTTCCGAAACGGCGCGGTGATCAGTGATAGATACCATGGTATAAAACCTCTCCAGCGAGTTGATTCAACAACCTCTGCATCTCTGGTAGATCCCCCATCCAGCTGGTCTGACAACTCACACACGCCTCTGCTACGCCTCCCTCTCCTTGTTCATTCGCTTAATATCTACATACGACACCATGTACTTCATCAGGAGTCTGGTCGCTTTCGTTACTGCTGCAGCCATGGTGTCCGCGATACCTGGTATGGACAGACACATGGTATGTTGCTTGTTGTGTCTGCTTTGCGCACATTGATAAAACGTCAACTCGCACTTTCCTCTTCAGGTGCCTGAAGGTATCCTCGTGCGTGACACGGCGTGTAAAAACCACACAGGCAGCTGCTCTATGGATGGTGAATGCGTTCTCGTGTCTGTAACTTCCTCAATTGAACAATAGACTGACAATACTGCCCTGTATGCCTTCGTTCTCGACCACAGATTGTCACCCTACCTTTCATAAACCGGAAGACACCACTGGGTATTGTACCTCAGGCATGTTCAACAAGTGCCCGTGCAATAGGTGTGGCAACCCAGGGGATCTTCTTTGCAATGACGATACGTGTAGTGGGCTTAAAGACGGCACATGCACTACGAATCTATATAAGGGCTGTTCTTGCTTGATACTCGATATAGTTGTCTCAGATTAGGCCTAGACGAAGTAACACATATCATTGTCCGCTCAACGCTCATCCTTGAATCCAAGTACAATTGCTTGGAAAGGAAGATTGACGTAAATCCCTCAGCGTCGTTGACTCGGTGAACCTAGAAAGCGTTTGAATTACAACGAGATCGCACTACAGTACACTACGGAAGGGGTATATGAAATTCGGATACTGGTATAGCTGGTGGACAAAGGCGCTCATTACTTAAACAAACAAGTGTACTCCCTTATTCAAGATATAAATAAAATAGAATAGGACAGTCATAGAACGAGAAATGCCCACCATACGAAATACAACCCCAATAGCAATGCGCTCGATGGACCAACAAACCACCGCGGACCAGCGCCGCTAACCAGAGGACTCACAGGAGCGGAGAACCCAATCGTCTGGTTCAAACAATTCAACAGTGTCATGTCAATACCCGATGGGAGCGGTGAATCTGTAGCGTTTGGATTACTGCTGAGCGTGGCAGAATTGTTGTAACCGTCGAGAGTGAGGACAATGCTGCTGGCGCGATAGTATTGTACTGCCTGTTCGGGCTGGGGTGCCCCTGAGACTGAGGCGTTGAAAGGTTGTGGAGACATGGAACTTGAGGACGAGAGGGAGGAAGAACAGTTGGCGTCGATAGAAGAGATGAGCGATGACATGGTGCTGTTATCTGAGAGGACGTAGAAGGTCGTATTGGTATTATTCGAGATGAATGTCGCTTCGGCCATCGGCCCGCCAACACGGGTGGTATTGTATGGATTTCCATACTGTGATTGAAAAGAGTGTAAGCCTGATATCACCTGGAATACACCGACTAGTGCATACCTCTGGTGCATTTAAGTAGCTTCCAATCGGTGCACCATACCCAACCCACACGATAGGCCAAAACCAAAAGGGAAAACCACGGCTGAGGACACCTCGTCCAGAAATACCTGGATAGCCACTTCCATATGTCCTGGAGGTCAAGCGATGAATGAAAGCTTACGGATGGTCCAGGAGAGAGACCCACCGTGTCCCGTAAATTTGATTCCTAAGCCCCCCTCCTGCTGACCTACCAGCAAAAACCTGGCCAGCGGGAATTGTGATTGGCATCCCTCCACCACTCCCATAAGCAGCCGCTGAGCTCTTCCCGCTAGCAGTAGAGGACGTCAATGGGACACTTTTCGTGTTGGCGGAACTGGAACTGCCGCCTGAACTGCCTGTGCTACCACTCCCGCTCTTGCCAGTGGATGAGCTACCACTCGACTTGCCCGTGCTGCTACTGCCACCACCACTACTTTTTCCGCCTCCACCACCCCCTTTGCGACGATGCAGACGTTCCGGATTGGGATTGGGTGTAGTAATGAATGGAATGAACATCGTTTAATTTGAGTAGAATAAGTATTCTGAAGAATGTCTGAAAGTCCAAGAAACGGAGGGAAACAAAAACAGAGGCGGAGGAGTTAGTGTGGGGCTTTATGTTCAAGAAACAAAGAGGAGGCCACACTGAATAACCCATACTGATAAGATATTTGCAGTCCAGAGGGGGGCCTGTGCCGCGTTTAAATTTAGAAGTCTCGCTGTAAGCACGGCCAATTTTCAAAGGACTACTTAACTTGCCAGTGGTCGGATTAGTCATTCTCACCAGTCCACACAGCCTGGTTGAAGGCAGTGCTGCTTGCTGTGGCCTATGGAACTTCTATGGAAAAGCTAACCAATGATTGGCAGGGCCACAGGCTTGCCAAGGCCGGCGGCCATCCCGGCAAGTTACGCCATCGGCACGTCGCAACACAATGAACCTGGACTTGAGGTGTTTCCTCGTCCATTCTCAGGCTGTTTGAGGGCTCCAAAAATTGCTTCAAGATCAGAGACACATTTTTCACCCTCTTCAAATGAGTCACAAAATAGAGTTTTGAGGCAAGAGGCATACGACAGATCAACGATGAATTCCACGGCAGAAGCCACGTGCCGTGCCAATTAGCACGCGACATGTCCACCATGTGAGTTTCTGCCTCTTTACCTCATTCCTATTTCTGGCAACTTGCTCAGGTACGCAGCTTCCGCGCTCCGGTATGTGCGTTGATCTATGTGCCTAGAAAGCTTGCCTGTGGCTCCCTCGTTGCTCGAGTTCAAGGTCAAAATTTGTAGTGGCCACTGGCAACCTCGTCTCTCCCATTCACGCCTCCACTTACTAGCCGGTCCAAAGCCCTGGGCCCCGTGAACTGGGGTTGAAGATTTCGGATCGCCCAGCGTATCATGAATTACATCGCCGACTTTCGAAGTCAAGGGTGTTATTCAAGTATCAGGACCCTCTGACAGGCTGAACACCTGCACGGATAATCACTCATTGAACCTAGCTTGATACGTCCGCCGTTCGTCCTACTACGACTCGGATAGGTTAGTCGTTTCCCATCCTCGACCCTGTTCACGGATTTGTCGCCGTCAAACTAATATTAATATTGTAGAGAGAAAACCAAGGGAAATAATACCGAGTACGCATCGAAGCTAGTGCACTATTAAGGGAAGGACGACTTTCCATAAAACTTGCCATTCCTCTCGAGAGCTCACGAAGATCCAGAACTAAAGTGCTCATAATATATATCGTAGTGGCAGTTCTGAACATTTCAGCATGACCTAGTTCGTGTGTACCAGGCTTCCTCTCCCCTAAGCATGTACATCCCCTCGCTAACTTGATCATCTGTGACGCTATGGTCCTTCCTTTCGCTGCTCCTTCACGTATCATTGATCCTTCTCACAGAGAGACGCAGGATGAGGTCCAGCTGGTCGTCGATCGGCTTTACAGACACCTGTCATGCCCCGGCCGCAGTGGGCGTCTCGCCCACACGAAACCGAGCGTAGCCTCCCTGCGCTCCTCGCCCAGAACACTGTCGGGAGAGCCACAGTCTGGACAAGCTACCGCCGCAACGACTCTACAGTTTCCTATATAGGCGCCGTAACGACATAGCTATGAAAGTGCTACTTGCCGGCAAAGCCCTTCCTTCCTAATGAATGATGCAGAGAACCGTATGTTTTCTTTGCTTGTGAATATCGTTAGTGATATTGCAGCATCAGACGACTACAAAAACTGACAATCTCTGGTAATTCGGTAGGTTATGCTTCACACGTTGGTATCACCTTACAGAGCGGGGACGGTGATGCTATGAAACTTGCAAGTCCATTTCTTTTGATAGATATCACTTACAGCATCTGTCTACTCGTTCGTCACCTATATCAATTGACGTTGTTTCCATCTAGTCTTTCACACGGATACGTTGTTGCTTGGACGACAGAAACGAAAACAATGGCACAGATTTTGGCCGTGAATAGATCAATATAGGAATACATCGGTCTTCGGACTAGGGTTACAGTACGACAACCAGCTCCCATCCGTTCTGCCACCTCACCGCCTGCTTAACCCACTCAACTGCCAGGCCATCCTATTCCGAATGAATGGAATGCATCCTAGCACCCACAGTGTACAAGCGCGGGCCGTTGCAGAGTCAATCGGGCACCACCAGGATACCCTTTCTCGATACTTCATTCCAGCAACCCACAGAAGACCCTTCGTGAGCTTGATCACTTCCAGCGCGCGAGAGTGCCTCGCAGTAGCGAACTCGCAGAGAATCGAGTCGTCGATTTCAGTGAATGCCTTGAACTCGTTAGCGCGATTGTGCTTTACCAACGCTTCTCCGAGGAAGACGCCATCGCGCACGCCGAGGTTCATCCCCTGGCCACCCACGGGGGAGTGGATGTGACCAGCATCGCCGATGAGGATGATGGCGCCGCCCAGTCCTGCCTGCTCTCCGGATCCAAGACGAGTAAAGGGCGTATCAGCAATTTTAGACGTGTGACTGCGGAAGCGTGAACGCCAAACGACCTCCTTTATACATGTCGGTTTCGATTTGGGGTTTACGGAAGGGTCTGATGAGAGACTATGAGGTCCGAATCGGTCGACGAGGCCTTGCAGGTACTCTCTGGAAGCCTCACGGGGAATTTCACCTTCCGCTAGAGGCACACCACAGCCAATGCGGCATATCTTCTGAGAAATGGAAACTTTGCCGTCTTCAGCAAGAGACTCGTTGAAAACGGGAGGCAGCGGGAAGCAGATGAAGATGCTTTCCGGAGTCAAGGTGAGGCTCAACGTGTTATCAATGTTAACATCGTCGAAAGTGACATCAGCGAGAATCATTTGAGCCAGGTTATTTTCTTCCTGCCCCTCAACGAACGTTGGATCAGTGAAACCTATGCCCGCCATAGTGCGAATCTACGCGCTGTAAGAAACAATCTGAGTGTAAAAGAAACGAAGAGCTTACTGTGGAGTGCGAACCATCTGCGCCGATCACGTACTTGGCCATGATCACCCTACCATCTTCAAAAGTGACGTCACTAAAATTTGGATCCTCCGTATTGGGCTTCAGTCCGACCACCTTCATGGACCGACGAACGGTGAAACCCCAGCTCGCTAGCTTCTTCTCGAGTAGACGTTCAGTAACATTCTGAGGGAGGGCGAGCACGTATGGATGCTGGGTGTGTGGCTTGAGACTCTCGATACGAGGGCTACAGAGCTCCCTGGATCGAGTTTGCCAGTGGAGCCCATTAGTCTTATTGCCTCGCGAAGCTAAATCTTCTCCACAGCCTATCGTATCCAGCGCCTATACACGACTTAGACGCGACGAAGGAGAAGTTAAAGACTCCTTACCTCAAGAGTGGCGGCATGGACTATGACTGCCCGAGAAATGTTTTGTCCAAAAGGCAGGGCATCGACGATGACGAAGTCATGGAGGCCGTGGTGACGGAGAGAGAGAGCAGCGGCCAGCCCAGCTGGACCAGCACCAACAATTAGAACAGTGGTTCTGTCGGGTAGAGACATCCGTACAATGTATGAGGGAGAACGTCACCGTGAGGGCGCAGTAGTGATGAACTTGCGACCTGGCACTCGTTTAAATGCCATCCGCGGGCAGCTCAAAACCCATTTCGGTTGTTATTTTAGGTATAGCTCGATGAATTTGAACCGTCTGTAATTTCAGTAGTACTAGTCTTGCACTATCTGTTTTGGGAGCCGAATTGAGGTTCAGATTAGTGGCGTTTTGGTGGTCCGTTCCAGGAAATTCGGGTCAAGCCGCATCGTCGACTTCGTCGAGAGACTATCAATCCCCAAACGGATGGTTTAAACTTTCAGCGCCGGTGTTTGAACATACCTTCGACAATGACACGTAAGCATTAGCTAATTGGGTTAACCCCAAAAGATTAGCGCGAAAAATAGGGGCTGTGGGAGCGCGACTTCGAGCTCGCTTCCTCGCCGTCTCATCGAAGGCGAGACTCGGAGCGCGCGACACATGAATCCGGTTCCCTAAACGGGTGGTTTAAGCTTTTGGCTGTATTAGGTTAACCCCAAAAAATGGGTGCGAACAATAGAGGCTGTGGGAGCGACATTTCAAGTTGGCTTCCTCGAAGGCGAGGACGGACTGATCTGCACAAGCCTTGATTGGCTGGCGGACTAACCCCGAGTCCAAAACGAGGTTAGTTACATAACACTTTGGGGAGCTTTGCAGATTGGCACGACAGTCACCACACATCGTCGACTCCCTCGCTCTCTCCCTCTCCCTTGCCCACACGGAAGCAATGACGATACAACGGCGTGCCACCCAAACGGGACGACGACGACGACGAGGGTTGAGACGGTAAGGCGAGGACTGGCACCCTCGTCTCTCCATCCGTCGTCCAGGTCTGGGCCTCCACCATTCTCATTTCCGGCTCCCTGTTTCTGTCCCCGTCCCTGTTTTCCTCCCGTCCTCTTGCCTCAGCGTGTGGAAGCGACCACACAACATGTACGATTGTGCGCGTTGCGCGGTAGCTCCTTCGCGCCGCCTTTACTGCCGTTGCTGTTCGCCTATCCATCCCTTTGCTCCTGCATGTAGCCCTCATCTTGCACTCGTGTAACCGTTGCCCCTGCCCTCGTCTTGCCATCACCGTTGTTGTCAACGCCGTGCAGGAGCGGCCACACAACACACAGTGCAGTCGTTTTATCTGCCCCACTTTTCCCGCATACCCGCACCCTACTACTGTCGTCCCGGGTCCTCCCCTTGTCCACTTTGCCCCTTATCCATCATGGTGTGCATGTGCACGCCTCCGTATTGCCCCTGCCCTCGCTCGCCCTCAAATTGCC
>JBBPLX010001141.1:0-11059 GCA_038090015.1 Leccinellum albellum
AAGAGATACTTATGCTATTTGCTAGTTAAAGCATAGCTTTTACTGCAGATGACTAATATACTTACTAATGCTCCATAAGCATATTACTAATCTTCTATGGAACATTCTATACAACACAAGTATATACAGTGTTATCAGTATATAAGCGGTCTAGCACTGCACTGTAATACTAACATTGAATATAGATCTTATCTTATCTTATCTACCTTGCTTAGTTTTCAGTATCTCAAGCTCCCTTTCTAGTAAGTTTTCTACTAGAGATTACTGCCCATCACTCACTGTTGCCTTTAAGCACCCTTGGTTGCACCTATTGGAAGGTCACACTTTCAAAAATGAAACACGTGCTACTATGCCATTTGAGCTAATTTATGCTGATTTCAAATCATATAAGGTTAAATCACATCATTGGCACAAATATGCTATCATATTCCTAAATGACTGTTATGATTAGCCCCTCTTTTTTCTTTTCTCCTTCTTTCTCTCACTCTCGATTATGCCTTCTGCTTAACCCTCATCTACTGTTTGTACTTTAATGCTTCCTTTTCATTGTGACTCATCTGATGTGACTCATTCAACATGACTCACTACTTCTAGATTTCCTGCTCCTCTTTGTCCCAATCCCTCTGTTCCTACTCTTCCCTATAGCATTACTCATCCGCAGCTTCATGACTCATCCATACTGCGGATGACTCCTCCCATTCCGGACAATTCCATCGTCTTCCATCGCTTACTCATGACGCCTCCTATCAGTATATATACCAGCCCATGTACTAGTAGTAACCCTAAGCTAGAGCTGCTCAAAATATCATCGCTCTTAGCCCACACCTCAGTCTCTAGGTGTGTGCCTCCTTTAGTCCTCAGCAACCCTCATCCTCAGTCGTCTTACAGCCCATAGTTGGGGTATTGACTCTCACCTTAGCCTCTAGTCTTAGCCTTCAAGTCTTCGACCGACCCTGCCCAGGCCAGTCGTAACAATGACTACACATCCATGGCTTGGGTACCTCATCTGGTCAAAGGACCAGACCATTAAGATGGTCAAACACTTCTTTTCTTACATCTGTAATCAATATAATGCCTGTATTAAGGGTGTATTCATTGACTACATGAAAGACAACAGAACATACATTCAAAGTCCACTCTGTATGTACACCAGCAGAATGGAAGAGTGGAATGACTTATCCAGACTCTGTCTGATAAACCCCAGACAATGAGGTTATATGCCTGCCTACCCCCCAATACCTGGGAGTTTGCATTAGAGCACACTGCTCATTAGTGTTTTAGGGCTTGGTCTGGTCTGGTCTTTGGGCTCATTTTGGCATAACCAAGACCATAACTGGTTATGGAATTTCCTAATAAAGAAAGACCAGACCAAAACCAATAAAAGACCAATTTCTTTTTTTGGTCTTTTTCAGTTTTTGGTTGGTCTTTGAGAAGTTTTAAACTGGTTATGTGAACCCCGAAAAATACTACAGACTCATGGCTTCCTGCCCATGTTTCGTTATCTAAATCAGTGCAGGAGTCATCAAGATATGATCGTTTTAAGATTGCATGTCATTATATATCATATTCACTTATAAAACCCATTACAGGGTACTGAATACTGTGGGAACTGTGCTTAGCAGTGTCTGTACCAACTTTAGGGGTATCTGTCATTTTCTACACAAATTTCATAATTCTGTCCACAAACAACAGCAAAGACATGGCCAATCTCAAGTTTGGATGTCATTTTAGGAGGTACTTTGATAAGAAACACCATAACTCAGTCAAATAAAATAGTAAAAATATGAAAAAATATGAACAAATCCAGGGATATACTATCTAATAGGGGGGGGGGGGGTATCTTGGTTACCCCAAAAGACCAGTCTTAACCAGTTTTGGTCAGTCTTTTTGATTTTGGAAAAATCAAAAGAACATAACTGATGTAAATCAAAACCAGGCAAGACCAGACTAACCAGGACCGGTTACAGTCAGTCCAGTCTGGTTAAAAATCTGTTTTTCATCAGTCTTGAGACTGGACCTTAAAACACTACTGCTCATATATACAACTGAACTCCAATGGTCCAGATTGGGTGGAAAACCCCCTATGAGCTACTCAAGGAGGAGAAACCTTCAATTTCTCATCTCTGAGTATTCAGCTATGGCACTGCACATATTGAAACTTGAGGAGATACTAAGCTTCAACCCAAATCAGAATGATTTCTTTTGGAACTACTTCCGGAAAAGATAAGAACTGCATATCTTGCATCCAACTGGTGCAATCTTTACTGCTGCACATGCAGTGTTTGATTTAACTCTCTTCCCTTGGTGTCCTAAATTTGCACCAACCAATGTGATCCCTCATGACCATGACAATCTGCCTCCTGAATCTCCAAACTTAGGCAATAATTTCAATGATGATGACTTACCCTGTTTCAGACCCTCTGCTTCTCAATGACTACTCTAAGAAACAATGTTTTCACCATCTTCTCTGGAACTAGTGTTTTGAAGTCTGGTCTGGTCTGGTCTTTACAAAATCACAATCACTCTCAGAACTGGACTAAACTGAGTAGAACCAGTTCCACTCAGTCTCACTAGTCAGCTGCAACCAGTTGCAACCAGTTTAAATGAGGACCAGTTCAGGCCATGCACAGATAGGGTATAGCATGGGTATTGAAGGTTGTGGGTAGAGATATTGGGTGGGTGTGGGTGTGGGTGTGGCTTCATAGTACCCTAACCCATACCCATATCCACATCATGGGTTACCAGGGGTTGACACTTTGTTTATGACACTTTGTAATGACACAATGAAAATTTCTTGCCTCTGGCCTATATCCACCCACCTACACACTACACTATAAAACTCCCTATGCCAGAGTCTGATCCTACTACCAAATCTCCTAAACGAGTCATCAAACTCTTAGAAAAAGCCAAACTTGGCCTCAAGGACCAGAACCTGAAGAGGTACAAGGGGGATGACCTAAACAACATGTCAGCAAACCCTTTCGAAAAGGCAAGAATGGCCCTACTAGGAGGTAATTATATTGCCAAGCAACAACCAATATCCCCATATAGCTCATGCAGCTTCAGAGTCATCAAAACGGTCTCATACTGAAGGCAAGGGGTCTTTGGGCAATGATAACAGCAACACCAAAGCCAATGATGGCTTCCAACATGATCCAACAAGCTCAAACCTGAACTTGAAGACATGGACATTGAGATCATTGAGAGTTCAGACCAACAATTGCGTGTGCACCTAGTAGTTGTCAAAAGGGGCAATGGGGTGCACTAACATTCACATTAATAATAGTGCATCAGATGAAAGAGTGAACATCACCTATATACACCTGAGCAGCTTTTTAGCTGTGGGCATCTCATGCTCTCCCACATTTGTTTGGGGTTGTTGGTCCACTCTATCCATGCACTCATATGTCTCAGCTTGTGGTTCCAACAGAAGCTTGTCAAGGTGGAGGACTTGAAGGGGGTGGGTGGCCTTCCAGAGATGAAGGAGGAATAGAAACTGGAGTTGGATTGGGATTTGTATTTTGTAGTGCTATATAAATGGTAACCCATGGGTATATCCACTGTGGATCTACCCATGGGTTGATTTGTCATGACCCATGATGAAACCCACATCCACTTGGTGGATATGGGTATGTTGGCAGGTATGGGTGTGGGTAATATCCAAGATACCCCAGGATATACTCATGCTATGCCCTATGCAGCACAAACCACATGTTTTGCCAGTATATAAAGCCAAATGTCATACTACTAGTACTGTTCCTTTATTCCCTTTCTCACTATGCCTGCACCATGTAATAGCATTTGAAAATCTACTTGAAGAAAAGCCCCAATTGCTCTTTCTTCCACTGAAGCTAAGCATATTGCCATGACTGATACTGCTAAACAATTAGCATGGATCTGTAATTTATTTTATAAGATTGGTCATGAAATCAAATATCCTTTACTGCTTAATTATGATAATCAAGGAGCTATGTTTCTTGCCTCTAATCCTACTGAAGAAGGGCATGTAAAACACATATCCTTATGGTATTATTATATTCATGAGGCAGTACAAGAACTAAAAGAGGTCAAACTTTTTTATGTTCCCATAGCTGATCAGTTCACTAACATCTTTATCAAAAATGTTCCTTCAATGCCTTTCATTGAGGAGTTTTATGTGTTTGGGAATGATTAATTCAAGTTTTTCAGTAATAGGGACATAGAAAATTGGATTCTAGACATATATTCAGGGGAACCACATGGACATCTAGTATACATATAGATACAGTGCTCATAAAAATTTGAAGACTATCCAAATAGAATTGAATCCAGAAGAAATAAAATACCTTCAAAAACTCGAAAACTTTGAAAGGCATAATGGGTGCAGGATTCTGCTACTGAACTCCTCAAGGATTTAGGGTTTCTGTGGATGGATTCAATGAACTCATGGGAGCATTAGTGATGTTTACATTTGTACTAGGGAAAAACAAATAATTTTGCCCATCCTGTCATCAAGGAAATCATCATCAAGTTTTTCTACACTGGTAGCTACAGGATTGCGGACAAGCATGGAAATGTATTCCATCAGTCAGTTCCTCTTCCTTGCATTGCACTTGCTGGTGCCATGGTACATTTAATGATAATTTCCATACATTTTTAGTGTTCACTGGTTACCTATTATTTGTGATATTGCATACAATTCTACTAACTGAATCTAGTGTGAACCTACTATCAGCAGCAATAGCAAGGAGGCATTACTTGTTCTCAACATTGCCTATGCCTGATGGGAAGTGGCCTGTGCAGAACATACTCTTGCATCATGTTATGTTTGTGAACACAAAACTATTGTGGAGTTGTACCATTTCAAGGTGGTGAGAGAGGTATTGGTCATGATGGTAAAAGGACAGGAAATGTTAGGCATAGTGAGAACAGGACAGGCAAGGAAGGCAGATTGGAGAGAGTAAAAGGCAGAATCACAAGACAATTACTAGTTCCAGACCTTGTCCTTTTTGGTGAGATCAATAAGGGGGCATGTGATGGACAAGAAATTGGAAATGAATTTGTGATAGAAATTGCAAAATCCAAGGAAGGAGCAGATGGCCTTGACAGAATGAGGAGTCCAAGACCAGTTTTTGATGGTGGTAAGTTTGGTACCTGTAAAATATCAGTTATTTTACAGTGACTGAACAAAGTGCATAGACTTATGATATATGCCATTCCATTCACCTCCAAAAGGTTGGATGGGAAAATCTGCAAGTCTCCCCTTTTTACCTAATGTTTGCTATGTGGCAACAACTTTTGTGGGTGGGAAAATCTAGGCAGCATGTACCATTTCCCATCACTGAAAGATACTGACTCTTTGGTAATGAAAGCCTATTGCTGCCAATGTCCAGTACACCTTCATTACTATCCATCCACCAATAAATTATAACATTGTTGTATTTGTGTTTGCTGGATATATTATATATCAGTCTCAGTTGCAGTTGCCTGGTTGTGTAGAAATTTTGGCAACTGGTAAAGACTGGTTGTAACCGGTTGCAACAGGTGTATAGCCACCCCCTATTTATGCAACTATATTTGGTGATTTTTGGTGATTTTTCCACATTTTTTGGACATTTTTTGACCATTTTTTGAATTTCTTTGAGATCTTTACAAGGTTATATCATGATATCAGCATCAAATTGGTTGGTGATACCTCCAATCATGATGATACATATATACATGTATATTAATTGAGTTACAAATGACCTCTATGACCTACAATCTACTAGATATCTAATATTTTGACTTGAGAAGTAATATAGATCAACCAATAATTACCTGATCTGTGTGATCTATAGCTTGATCCATAGCTGTATACATTCCCTAAATATAGTTCGCTGGCATTGAAACATGAATCACATAGGATCACATGTGATTTGCCCATAGATCAAGTCAAGATTTAATATCTCACTCGAAAATGGGCATATCTTTGCTGGATCTTATCTGATTAACATAGAAATTAGCAGAAATGGAATCCACGAGTCTAGTCTACCTCCGCTACAGTCACATGCGAGACAGCATGAGACCAGCTTCTTGGACAACCAGTTATAAGCAGTCTGCAACCGTTGCACAACTGTTCTGGAACAGTTGCCTTCAGTCTTAGTCTGGTCCAGTGTGATTTTGGAATGCGCTGAGACCGGTTTTGGTGTTGCCTTCCAGGAAGGTCAAAAAACTGGACCAAACTGGACTTTAAAACACTACCCATGCAAAACCATAGTTGTGACTGGTTATACATATCTTGGGACTTATTCCAGAAAGAAGATTCCATTCAGGGTGTCAGCAATCCATGCTATTGTTCGAGGGATAACATCCACCCCTGTTCAACTGTTATCATCCTGCATTCACTTGGTCTGCCCTTGCCAATTCTGCTACATAACTGACCATCAACCATGATTGCATAGAAAGATATATCTGAATATAACATTTGGGCATGTGGTGAACAGTTTTATCTGGTTATGTCAACACCTCCATAATTTCCTGATGACTCATGCTATACCATGACATGGTGACAAAATGACGACTTGATGGCAGTGTCACAGTACTTGACACCAACTCTTGCTGACTCAGATAGCAACATGATAATAGCAATCGTGGGTACAGGTATGCCAGTGATGCTGGGTATGGAATGTGGTGCCTGCTTGACCTCTTGCAATGCACCTGAAACAACCACACACTCCTTTGACCAGCAATAATGATGCCACAATGGAACACCTGGCATGGCACCAAGTTTTGTGCCACATGTGATGATGCAACTACTGTATATAATGGACATGAAGATGGCACAGCAGTGTGCCAGCATGCCCACCTCTCCCTGTCCCTCTCTCCCTTCAAGTTGCACATCCTATGCCTGCCAAGACAATGATGCAACATTAAACATCAATGATGAACATATGACTCAAATGCAACAGACTCAACAGCTTAGAGGCTCTAGGGAATAACACAGGTATATCCCTGAGTGCCAGCCCACATCTGTGCCCTGGCAAATCTTGTATCCTAGCAAATACCCTTCTCCTTCCCTCTCCTATTCCCTCCCTTGTCAGCACCAACAATGTATTGACAACAACAACATGGTCCTTCACCTGGACCCCATCCTCTCCCATTCCCTCTCCATCTCCCTCAACCTGGATCAGTCCCCATTCCATCCCATCCTACATGCACACTTCACACCCTGGTCCCTATCCCCTTCCCCTTCTCACAGTGACAATGACAATATGACACCACAGTATGCTGAAAGAAAACCATGCCACAACAATGTGACAGGGACCATGACAGGAGGCATGAGGAACAAGGAGAGGAGGAACAAGGAGGAGATGGGAGATGATACAGTAACAACAACAGGTGCATTCCACCCTTCCCCTCTCCCTCTCCCTCTCACCTACAATGATAGACCACTAATAACAACAACAATGCAGTGTTGATGTGATGACAGTGAGGACAACAGATGGATGGAGAGGAGGAGGAGTAACACATCAATAACTGTGATGATGTGATGCTGGTATGATGCCAACTGACAATGCAACAACAACCATGGCACCATGATCACAACACCATCAACTCAATGACCTGATGACATGAGCAAGGACAATGTCACAACAACAACAACAACATAATGATATGCTGTGCTGATAGCACCACACCACATTGGTGTGATGATGACAACACATGGTATGCATTGTACCTCACAGGTAGCAGGATGAATGTGGGTCAGCCAATGCTGACCCATACCCATGCTAGTGACTTCTCTAACAGCTCAATAACAATGCAAGTTACACAACAACAATGAGGACAGACATCAATGCAATGTCAACAGGAGCAGCATCAATGGCAACAGATAAATGATGATGCAATAGGAGCAATGTCACTGGACCCCACCAGATCATGATGACAACAACATGGTGGCATTGTAATAGCAACAGTGATAATAGCATCAATGATATCACATCACACTGAAATGATGAGGGCCTACCTAGGAGGATGGGGAGATGATAAGAATGAGGTGACAAGGAATGGTGCAATGAGGATGAGGATGAGAACAAGGCAGGCACACAGGGATGCAAGATGACAGTGAGTACCCACTGTTCCCTACCCACTCCCTCCTCCCTCCCCTTTTCCTAGCATAACAATGATATGATGCAGCCACAACCCCAATGCCCCATGCCACAATGATGATGCAATGACAGCACAATGCCA
Source organism: Leccinellum albellum (assembly GCA_038090015.1). Taxonomy (NCBI): domain Eukaryota; kingdom Fungi; phylum Basidiomycota; class Agaricomycetes; order Boletales; family Boletaceae; genus Leccinellum; species Leccinellum albellum. The sequence continues at coordinate 8,212 of JBBPLX010001141.1, forward strand.
ACTGATGATCTGATGATGATCCAATGATGCACTCACATGCCCTCTCCCTCTCTGCTCCCTTTCCTCTCCTCCACTCCCTCTCCTCTTCCTCTCCACCCAGTGCACCTGCCGAGCGTGTCCCAATGGACATGCAACAATATCAACAATGATCCTTTCAGAAGTATGACCTTCCAAGGAGTGCAATCAAGGGTGCCAAAAGGCAACAACAAGTAGTGGAAATAATCTCTATTAGAAGACTTACTAGGAAGAGAGCTTGAGATACTGAGAGCTAAGCAAGGTATTATAAGATCAGATTAGATCTTTATTCAACCTTATTATGCTAGTATGGTGATAGACCACTTATATACTGATAACACTGTATGTACTTGTGTACATACATATAGAATGTTCTATAGAAGATTAGTAACAGGCTTATGGAGCATTAGTAAGTGTATCAGTCATCTGAAAATTGGTCTTTTTATCAGTTTTGGTCTGATCTTTCTGTAATTAGGAAATTTCCATAACTGATCCCAGTTATGCCAAAATGAGCTCAAAAACTGGACTGGACCAGACCTTAAAACACTAGTAGCAAGAGACAATGTATCCCATCATACCATCATGCATGTCAACTGCAGATTGATGACCATAAAGAAAGCTGTGAGCCAATCACACTACTGCCCAACCAGTCAAACTTTTCTTTCCCTTGCCTTTTTTTAGCCTCAACCACCTCAAACAACGGCAATGAAGCATGGATGGTGAATGCACAAAATAAGGTTTGTTATCAATCTTGATGGTACTGAATCCCTTGATACATCTAATGCATTGGCTCAGCAATTGATAAACTTCTGGAAAAAGTGCATAGCAAGTGCTTGGTTTAATTCCTTGGGTCTTTAGGATAGTGATCTGTGGTGCTGCTTTTGTGTGGGATGTGACAGTTGAATTACCAGGTGCATTAACACAGCTTTCAGTGGTTGAAGCTGATGCAGATGGGGTGACTGGGAATAGGAGCTGGTCCTCAACAAAGCTGAATGCATTGTTTGACTGCATGGAAAATAGCTTGTCCGATGACCATGGCTTGCCCTCCCATGAACCCTTGGATGAGATTAGGCAAGGTAGAGTTCCTTGGTCTTGTCATTCATAAGCACAAAATTGCCATGGATCCCACCAAACTATCCACCATTGAACAATGGTCCCCTCCTTATTCTGTCTAAGCTATGTGCTCTTTTCTGGGTTTTTGCATCCTTTACCAAAAATTCATCTCCAACTTTTCTACTGTTGCTTATCCTCTTATCAACCTTACTAAAAAAAATAGTGCCTGGAACTGGTACCCTAAGTGTGACCATGCCTTTTGCTTGCTCCAATCTGCCTTCCTTACTTGTCACATTCTTGCCATACCTAACATATCTCGCCCCCTCACTATTATGACTGATGCCTTCCTCACTGCTTCTGGTGCTGTTCTCATGCAGCCAGATGCCAATGGTGATCTTTATTCCTGCACCTACCTCTCCCACACCTTCTCTCCAGCTGAATGAAATTATGATATTTATAATTAGAATTCAAAACTTTATTTCAAACACTGTCTCTATGTTTCTTTTTCTCTTCATCTGAATATTGTCTGCCCCATATATGAATCTCCTGCTGGAGGGTATGGTGGTATTTTACATACTTAGAATTTACTTTTATGTGAATTTTGATTCCTGGACTTTCTTCCTTCATTTGTTATTTGTCCAAGGTTATGGTGCTTCAACTGCCACCCAAGAGCCAGCTGCAACTCTCAAAGAGCAGCAAAATAGTGATGGGGAAATGGTGATCAGCTCAGAGGGAGATGCTCCCAATGCAACTCATGAAGATGATGAAGTTGCAGAAGAGCTTGCTAAACTGCCAATGCCATCAGCTGGTATGTTGTATGTCTTTATCAAATATAAAGTGACCATCAATCCTCATCTCATTCATAGCAGACCATTTCAAGTCCAACAACTGCCCTCTTTGTTATAGATCAGTGCCAGCCAATACATCTAAGTCCAGATTGGGATGCAGGACCTCCCAATCCCAGGAAACTACTCTGATGCCAGATGGCACTTGCCATATTGTAAAGAAAGCATGCATGATCAAAGCTTCAACTGCATTTGCCCCTCCTCTGCCTGCTTCAACCCCACCACCTACATCTGATCTATTGCAGCCAACTTCTTCTCCAGCTCTGTCACTGCCTCCATCATTCATACCTGGATTGAATGATTCTCTAACACTAACTGGAATTTATCTTCCTGAACTTGACTTTCATGAACAGGCATTTGGGCAATCTAATAATAGTTAGTACTTTGTTTCATAATGTATAGAAGCAATTATAACTACAAGAATCATCTTGATTAGCTATAAACAGCCATGCAAAAATAATTGAGCAATGGAGTCATTCACAATTTCAAGGGTTTTTCAATGGAATAGGTATGCAATGATTATGCATGTAGCATTGCCATCTAATAGTTTGTATAAAGACCACAGATTCAACCATATGGCAGAAAACAGTCATGAATGTAAGATATCAATGGACATTCACCAGAGGGAAGGGGATGTACCAGAGCATATTATGATAAATCAAATTTTGTGCCAATACTGTCCAAAACATATACAGTTTGATCTTTTCCTGCTTGTGACTCCAAAGGATCAAGGTGAGTGCAAACCTTTGGTAGAGAAACATGATCATAAAGCCCATATATGCCTTTGGAATGGTGATCCAATGACAATGTATTTCATCCTTTGCATTTATAGTATTGACATGGACAGCACTTTCTCCAGGAATTGATTGACATCTATAAACTTCATTAGCATTGTCTGCATGCTGGGCAACATTGTTGTTGTTAGGGTGTTGGGT
>JBBPLX010001142.1:0-11054 GCA_038090015.1 Leccinellum albellum
TTTGATGGCAAGATGCGACAGCAGAACTGCCATATCTGCCTGCTTGTGGACAACTTTTCTGGGCACTTTGTGGACTATCACCCTCATAACATCCACATTGAATATTTCGAACCAAATCTGACATCGCATGTTCAACCATGTGACGCTGGTGTCATTCGCACATTGAAGGCTCTTTACCATAGTGCCTTTTGCTCATGAGCAATCCAACTTGATGAGGCGGGGGCAGAGAACATCTACAAGATTAATCTGCAGGAGGCAATGTTGCTGGCGGTCGAAGCCTGGGATAAGGTTAAGCTTCGACAATTATAAACTGCTGGAACCATACATGCATCCAGCCTAACCAGCCTGATGTTGGCTCCACTGCTCAGCCTGCTCTGCAATCAGCATCGGCTACACAACAGACCATCAAGACTAGGAAACCTACTGAAAATGCTGCAGCATGGGTTCTTATTCAAGAATTAATGATGTCAGATGAAATCCGACTCCCGCAAGTGGAAGATCAGCTGCATGATCTCCTTGGTGCTTCATTCCTCTTAGCAGACTGGACTCCTATTCTCAAGGTCATCATGGATGCTGAAAACAACACCAAGAAGGCTCTTTCTGGATTAAATCAACTTACCATTCCAATTTTCAGATGCCCTATCAATGAACTCTCTGCAGCGCACACCTCCCTGATCCGACTCGGAATCCAAGATCCAGCTCCACTCAAAACACTGGTAGCTCTTCCCAGCCTCCCACAGCTTGCAAATGCTGAAGAAACCTTATCCGTGACTGTGAACAACCTCAAAAAGCGCAAATGAATCATTGGAAAACCTCTTACCTTGGATGAAATGCTCAACCCAGTAGAAGAGCAGATTATTGGTGACTCTGACTACAGATTCGAAGGTGAAGACCAGGAGATTGTTGCCAAGGTGAAGGACGAGATGGCAGTAAGGCATGGTGAGGTTATAGACGTCGATAAAGAACCTGAAGACGAAGATGACAAGCTGGAGATAGAGCTATGCGAGGCAATTAGGTTGTGCAAGATGATGGAACATGTCTTGATCAAGTACAGGTCTGCTGAGACATCACTGAACCTCGCCCGTGGTGTGAGGAAGCTCAGAATTGAGCTGTGGCAGATGGAAACAGCAAGATTGAAGCAGACGACATTAGATTGTTGGGTTGGCAAGAATGCGGTCACAGTAGTCACTCCGATGATATATGTATGTATAGATACCTGCTGTAGCATGATGGTGTCCCTTAGCTAGTTCTGCACAATTGTAGTGTTCTAGTTCCCTCTGCCTCCACTTGTGAGTGAGACCCTCTCAAAGTCCTCCCTTAGGCATTGCCATTTGCCTACTACTTCAAACCCTCAGAACATCTAACATGACTCTTTGTGAGATCCTTGACATTGCCTTGCAGCATATACCTTGTGAGCTCCAACTATACATTGTAGCTTGGGTATAGTCAAGAAGGCTGCTATTTGCAGTACAAGAGAATGCTCTCACATAACATTGGGTGGTGGAAGAGGAGAGAGGGGACAAGGGTGGGGAGGACAGATGAGTGTTCACCTTGTGTGCCTGGCATACATCACAACCTTGGATGAAGCAGTAAATGAAAGAAAAAAGGCCAAGCCACCAATAATCCCAGGAAAGAAGATTCTGTGTATGTAAAATACCACTGTGACCACCCATAGGGGATTCATGAGTAGCATGAACAATGTCATGGCAAAGGGAGGGAGGAATGTAAAGACAACCTTTAAAGTAAAGTTTTGAATTGGAAAAAGACCAATTGGTCAGGGAAGCATGAGAAAGGAGAGAAGTGCCAGCAGTTAGGGCAGCAAGGGCAGCGGAAGCAAATGGGTTGGAAGAAGTAAGGGAAGACAATTTATCAAGGATAGCCATATCAAGAGAATTGACAAAGAGGGAGTCAGGCAGGAGGAGAATGTCGGTGTTATCAGAAGAGGTATCAATGTCATGACAGCGGGAAAGAGCATCAGCAGGTGCCATACAACTGGTGGGGAGGTGAGTGAAATGTAGATTGAAGTCTTGGAGGAAGAACTGCCATTGAGCATGGCAACAGGAGAGTTTATGAGGTTGGCGAAAATAGGTGAGGTTCTTGTGGTCAGTGAGGATAGTAATGGGATGACCAGTACCCTGTAGGTAATGTCGCCATTCCTTGAGGGTGTGGATTACAGCTAGGAGTTCTTAATTATAGATCTCATAGTTGTATTCCATGGGAGAGAAGGTGTGGAATAAGTAAGCACAGGGATGAAGATCACTGTTGACATCAGGTTGCATAAGGACAGCACTGGAGGCAGTGAGCCAAGCATCCATCATGACAGTGAAGGGATGGGAGATGTCAGGCATGGTGAGGATGGGGCAGGCAAGGAAGGTAGATTGGAGAGAGCAGAAGGCAGATTCACTGTCAGGAGACCATTCTCAGAAATGATCTTTTTTAGTAAGATTGATGAGAGGACATGTGATAGAGAAGTTTGGGATGAACTTTTGATAGAAATTACAGAATCTGAGGAATGAATGAACAGCTTTAACAGAGTGGGGGGGAGACCATTTTTCAATGGTGGAGAGTTTGGTGGGGTCCATGGAAATCTCATGTTCATGAATGATCAGTCCAAGGAATTTGACTTCATGAGCAGCAAAGGTGCACTTTTCTAATTTAAGATAGAGTTTGTGTTCTTGGAAGCGCTGGAGTACCTTGCGAACCAGAGACCAGTGGAGCTCTAAGTTGTCACTGCAGTGGATGAGGAAGTCATCAATGTAAATAATCAGCCATCCCTCAGCAATGAAGTCAATGAAAATATGATGCATAAGAGCTTGGAAGGTAGCGGGAGCATTACAAAATCCAAAGAACATGATGTTTGGTTCAAAGAGACCATTGGGAGTGATGAAGGCAGCTTTCCAGCAGTCTTCAGGATGAATTAGGATGTTATTATATCCCCAATGGATATTGAGTTTAGTGAAGATGGACGAAGTCTTTAGCTTGTCAATAAGATCAGGGATACAAGGAAGTAGATAGTAGGCATTTTTAATGGTATGTTTGTTTAGGTAGTGATCATCTTGGCAAGAATGAAAAGAGCCATCTTTCTTTGGCATGAAGAAAAAGGGGAAGGCTTGTGGAGATTGAGAGTGGGAAATACAACTGTTCTCCAGGTTTTCTTTAATGAAGTTAAAGCATGTCTTGTGTTCAGAGGGGTTAAGGGAGTAGGTCTTGGCGACCTTGGGGATGAATGAATCCTTTAACTCAATGGTATGATTGATTTCACGGGTAGAGGGTAACTCATTGATGGGGGGTTTTGTGAATATGTTTGTGAACTCTGGATAACTGTGGGGAAAGGAAAATGGAGGGTTTTTCGGTGGCAATGGCAGCCTTGGTGGAGATGGTGGTCTTTTGGAGGGCAATAGGAAGAAGACCATAGGTGGTGTCAGGGTGTTTGTGGTATGGTCAGTTCTTGAGATAGCAGACAAGGTATGATTGCTCTACAATGTAGAGGGGGAGTTTGGAGGGAGTTTAATGGTTCCTAGGGCCCAGTCAATATGAGGGTTAAATTTTTGAAGCCAAGAAGGACCTAGGATGATGTCTTCCTTTCCACAGTTGATGACAAAGAGTTTGAGAGAAGCAGAGAAGTCTTCAATGGTGAGTGTCACAGAGGCAAGAGAGCAGATGACACCATTCTTGTTTGGGATTCCATCAACATTGGACATGGACAATGGTTTAGTTAGTTGGAAGGTAGGGAGAGAGTAAAGAGTGACAAGCCATTGGTCAATGAAATTTCCAGATGCTCCACTATTGATCAGGACCTTTGTTTTGATGATTTTGGATTGTTTCTGTAACAAGACAGGAATAATAATGGATTTTGCATGGGGTGTTGTACAGATAACAGAAGCCAATTGTAAAGGAGAACTAAACATTGAACTAATCCTCTGTTTCAAAAATCCTCAGAATTTGTAACTTCTTCAACAGCAGCAGTGGCAACAGTCAGTTCTTCGAACAGTAGTTCCAGGGATTCCTCGAAAATGGTTTGAAGAATGTTAAGTATCTCCTCCTTGGAGACATTTCTGGCAGTGGTGATCTCATTAACATAATACTCAAGGGCAGAGGGTTGAGGGTGATAGGGGGCAGAAGTGGGAGGAGATCTGGTGGGAGGAGTGTATCAGGAGGGGAATTGTTGAGGGGTAGTCTGATTGTCCAGATGAGGATGTTTAGAGGTGTGACAGCCAACCTTGTGGCAAATAAAGCAGCAATTTTCATGCATGTGGTGGGCACAGTCGATGGAAGACATGTGTTGTAAATCCCCTATCCAGACTAAAGACCAAGCACTGCGCAAGGTCCAGACTATAGTCTGACTACTCCAAGCAAAACCTGGCCTAGAGTCTGAGCAACAATACCTGGACTCCAGATTAAGGTCATGTGACCTACCCCTTTGCCCTAGTTGTCTGGAACACTACATCACTATGTTGTCACCAATAGTCATTACATTACATTATTATCTCTTCATTATGAACACCTCATGATAGTAAAATGTATGTAGGTAAACACCTCATGTAGTCTGAATGTAATGTAGTTAGTTCTATTGTATATATACTCAAGCTGGTCATAGCTGGTAGATCCAGCTTTGACCTCTTAAGCCTTTGCACCAAAGTCCTTTGCTTCCTCCTTCCTCTTTGTCATTCTAAGTCTCTGGTTTAAGCCCCTGAGTGGAGAGTCTGGTAGTCTGCCAACTCTGGGTTTACTTCAGTAGGTCAAAGCTGCCCATACTTTGGGGCTTCATTGTCATCATCACCATGTCTTGTCACAAACATACTCAGATCCCAGAGTTAAGGGAATTGCTTGCTCAGTGCAGAGCCATTGATTACATGATCAATCCCAAGATAGCAACTCAGACTAAAGACGCTGTGTTGGGTTCATATGACCCTCAATCTGGTTCGCTTTGAACAGGCTTAGACCTCATTCAAGAGGACACACCATTCTGCTGGAAATAGTATCAATCCCTACACTGTGCATAGAGGATCAGCACATGCTTTAAACCGAGCATAATTGGTTTCAGGTGCATGTAATACCTGTGACACATGTGGGTTATTACATCCCTCCAAAATTGTAGTGCCAGCAGGCTAGATCTTAGAGAAAAGGTTGAATCCATCTTTCCAGGCTCCCCCTATTGACACATACAGATACTCGTGACATCTGAGTTTTGTCTCCACTTTTACAGGTCTTTGTCTGGAGGTGTGTGGTCTCTTCATGAGTATCCCCCCAGCAATCCCAGACTTCCAACACCCTGTCCAATACATCCAATTACTCCCCTGCATCCTCAGAGGCTTCCTTGGGGTCCATCATAGCATCCTGGGAAGAGGTCCAAATCTATTTTGACATAAAGCTTGAGCAATTTACATCTGCGGCAAAGAGGGTCACCAATCCCAGAGTATGTGTTACGATTGTAACCGTGTTTCCCCTATTTCACACCGCCACCCCACCCCACAGCCTCTCCGCCTCACTGCCACCCCACCCCACAGCCTCACCACCTCACTGCCACTCCACCCTCCCGCTCCCATTGCTTCTAGTATTCCTTAGATGCTTCCCCTAGATCTCATCTCTCATTCCTTGTCTCATCTCTCGTCTCATCTTATCTCTCGTCTCTCGTCTTATCTCTCGTCTCTCATCTCGTCTCTTCCCTTGTCTCTGTCTCTCGCTCTTCCTGTAACACCACCCAGGTCACGTGACCTACTAGCATGACTCATCTCTGTGACTCATCCTTGTGTACCATTACTCATCCGCAGCTTGCTGACTCATGCTTCTTACTGCGGATTACTTATCCTTGCTTCTCTCTCCTTCCCGAATATTCCCGGACCTTCCTCTTATCTGCCTCGTGTCTCTCTTCTTGCTTCTCCCGAGTTCCTGAGTGTTCCTGGATCTTCTCTTCTTTTGCCTCATGTCTTCTTATTGTCCACTCATAGATTTCTCTTCATCGTCCCACTCTTGCATTTCCTCCTTCATCTTGGTCTGTGCACATTTACCCATAGTATATATTCCATACCACTTCGATTACATAACCTAAGCTTAGTCTACCAGCTATCTCCCATGTAGTGCCCGCCTCAGCCTAAGCAATATACCCTTTGTGGTCTTCCCTTGCTTCCCCTGCTTCCCTCTAGTTGCCTCAGCATTCCCTCAGTCGCCTATGGTTCTATGAGTCTCCACCAGAACTCTGATCTGGAGTCCTTCGTCCTCAAGGTGCTACACTGCTGGTCTATGACTGACCCTACCCGGGCCAGTCGTAACAGTATGGGACAGAGATGAGGCCAAATTCAGATTATGGTTTGCCTGCCTGAATCTGTTTGCCATCACAAGGAAGGGTAACAAGATGGAAAAGGCCACAAATGCTTTGGTCTTGACTTGGTGGCAAGGTGGAAGCATATGCCTTGTCTGAAATAGAGAAATATGCCAATAAGGAAGAGCCTGAATATCTGGATTGGACTAGCCTCATAAAGGACCTCAAGGAATATTTCCAGGTCCAGTGATATGTCCATGAAGCATACCAGAAGCTACTCCAGCTTCACCAAGGATCAACTCTGGTGAACGAATTCATCTGCAACTTTGTCTGACTAGCCAAAGATGCCAAGATCACAAAGGAGGAGTCCTCCAGCTTGCTTAAGAAGGTGGTCTCATTCAAGATATACAATTTCCACAAGATGCATGGGATGAAGCTCAAATTAAAGCAATTCACCGAGCTGATCCAAGCCTATATCAATAGCCTAAAAGTTTGACAAGGTTGTAACCAAGAGACCAGCCCCAAGAATAGCTACTGGACCACCTCAGCCACTTGGTTCCCATCCACTTCCAACTCCACCTGGGCCTTAGCTCACACCACTTCTCCTGCATGGCAGGCATGGCCATAGAATAGCTTTTACAAAGGTCTGGTTAGATACACACCATGCAGACAAACATTCCCTGGGCAAGGCAAGCCCATGGAAATTGATGCAGCATACATCAACAATCACACATGCTATTTGTGCAACGAGCAGGGACACATCTTGCACAATTGTCCCAAAAATCCTACCAGCACACCAGCCCGCCAAGGCCACAAGGACTACTTGTACCCAAAGCCTGGACTGTGTGGGTACAGAACCACTACAGTTAGTGGATAGAAATTCCAGACCAGAATGCATCTGTGGAGCCAGAAACAGCTTCCTCTGTTCAGTCAGCCCAAACAAAAGTATATGATGGAAGAAGCAGAAATATATTGGAGAGACCAGTTGGCCTTGAAAAGGTTGGCAGCAACAGGTGAAGAGTCAAAAAATTAAGGACCTGCAGTCATGCAAGGTGTGTGGCTGCAGACAGACAAAATCTTTTCTTAGTTATAAAATTACCTGTATATATTTCTTATTCTTCAGTATATACAATAAGATCAGTGATCATGGCAGGGCATTGTAGAGTGCTGGAGTGCTCTGAGGTGGTATGGACCGATTCCAACATGCCCCTGGTCAATCCCACTTACCCATTTTCTGCATTCTGATGTGTTTTCCCATGTTTCGACTCCTTTCCATTATCCTGGCCATTGTTCCAAGTCCATTCTGTGGCCAAGACCATTTTCCTGCACTTCCAACAAGGTCGGGGTGCTTCATTTATTGTTTTCATTTACTTTCCCTTTGTTTTAGGCTGTATTTACAGTTCATTTAGCCTCTGTTAGTAGTTTTTTTAGCTGTCCTAGGTGTTCTTGAGGATTATAAAACCCTGTATTCCATTCTTAGGCAGTAGTTGCACTTTCTACCACGCATTTTCACCATGCACACACATCCTGCTCATTGTCCCTTGTCATCCTGTTGCTCATCTTGTTGCCAGTGTCTCATCCTGCCTACATATGTTCCCCTCATTCGGTCCACTTTTCCAAGCTCAGAAATGCTTGGAAACCTCTTTTTATTGCTTGGGACCTTCAACACTCGCTTTCTCTGTACTCTGGATCCCTGGGATGAACCCCCTCACACCCTTATACACACATTTGCATATCTACAGCATGGCACTTAAAAACAATAAACCAGGCATACTTAATTCCAATTCAAAAGAAAAAGAAAAAATTACTATGTATCATGCAGTTGTACTGAAATTCTCCAGACTTCATTAGGGCCTTGTAGTTTTATTTATAAATCCCCTCCTTCAATTTACCAGCTGAATCTCTTGAAATTGTTTTAGTTTGGACTATGCTCCAAACTACCAGCCAAGCCTCTTCAGTCATCATGACGAAAGCTCTGTTAGATTCTGGAGCAACCCACACATTTATTGATTCTTGGCTAGTCAAACATTATAATTTTTCATTGATATTCCTATCCCAGTCTATCTCCATACAAAATGCTGATGGCATCCAAAATTCCAAAAGAGATATCTTGTCCTATGTTAATCTTTCTATTTCCATTTGTGATTCAAAAGATACTTGGCATTCTTTCCCTGCAAGGGCCTATGTTATGACTCTTTTTACTAATGCCCTGTTTCTCAGATTTGATTTTCTCTCTCTACATAATCCGTTCATTGATTGGAACATTCCTTCACTAACATATTTAACAGGTGTCTGACCATATGTGCTGTGATGACTATGTTGTAATAAGAGCTTTCGATAAGTCTGAGCCCAAGGAGTCAATACCAGTTATACAGCTGGCCATTAGAGACTTGAATACGGAAAGACTGAAAGAAGCAATACCAGCTAGTCTGATAGATTCCCGCTTAATAGAGGTTGTTGATGGTGTGAAAACTGGAAATCTCCCAGTGGAAGAAATAGGAAACCTAAAAAACAAGATACCAGAGGAGTTTCACAACTTCCTCAATGTATTTTTGGAGCAAGCCTCTTTCTATATGCCAGCACACAAAATCTGGAATCATGCCATTGACTTGAAGCCAGACTTTATTCCAAAGAAAGGTCATATTCTTCCATTATTGAACTCCAAGATGCAGGAGGTCCAGACATTCCTGGAATTGGAGTGAAAGAAAGGATATATCTGGCCCTCTAAGTCCCCACAGACATCTCCAGTTTTCTTCATCCCAAAGAAGGACAAAAAAAACTGGCTGGTTATGGACTACCAGTATTTAAATGAAGGCACTATTAAAAATAATTATTCTTTACTGCTCATTCCATCACTGATTGATCAGCTCACAGGAGTGGACATATTTACCATGCTTGATTTATGGTGGGGTTACAACAATGTCCAGATAAAGGAGGGCGATGAATGGAAAGATGCTTTTGTTACACCACTTGAAGCTTATGAACTGACAGTTATGTATTTTGGATATATCAACGTGCCATCCACATTCCAGGCAATGATGAATGACATATTTCACGATATGCATTGGAATGTAGCAAAATACATTGATGATCTATGTATTTTTACTGGCAGCCACTCTCGGAAAGAGCATGCAGAAATAGTCTGGGAGTATTGAAACAGTGAATTTCAGACTCTGTTTCATAGCCACCACTTCTAGACCATGTTGCATGATATTCAATAGAACGTTCTAGATGTTTTTTAATAGAATATTCTTGAACTTCTTCTTATCTTTTATTCTATTCTTATTGTCTCTCTGATTGGTTTAGATAAGAGATACATATGCTATTTGCTAGTTAAAGCATAGCCTTTACTGTGGATGACTGATACACTGACTAATGCTCCATAAGCTACATACTAATCATTCTATGAAATATTCTATATGTATACATGTATATACAGTGTTATCAGTATATAAGCAGTCTATCACCACTCAATAAAATTAAGCTGGTTATCTATCTTATCAGATCAGATTAAGCTCGCTTATCCCTCAATCTCTAAAGCTTGCTTCCTAGTAAGTCTTCTACTAGAGATATACTTTCCATTACTCATATTTGGTTACCTTGGCCTTTGCACCTTAGAAGGTCACACTTCTAAAGGGAGGTCCTGAAATGTCTCCAGGAGAATGGTTTATTTGCCAAACCTTTAAGTGTCATTTCTTCCAAGAGAAGGTGGACTATTTAGGCATGGTTGTATCTAAAAAGGAGGTGGACATGCAAGGAGATAAGACAAAAGCAATTCCTGATTGGCCAATCCCTGAAGACCATCAAACAGGTGCAATCCTTCCTTGGACTATGTAACTTAGTACTAATGGCGATTCATTCATGGATTTACCAATATAAGTAAACTGTTAACACTATTAACCCAGAAGGATCAGTCTTGGGTATGAGCGGAAGATCAAAACCGGGTGTTCCAAACTTTAAAGTGGAGGTTCAAAGAGGCACCCCTATTGGCTTACCCTGATCAGGAAAAGGAGATCCAGATAGAGACTGATGCTTTGGACATCACTACCAGAGCAGTGCTCTTGGTCTTATATGAAGATGGACTATGGAGACCAAGTGCCTTCATTTCACATTCCTTTGATGCCGCAGAGCAGAATTACCCCATTTATGATGAGGAGCTATTAGCAGTAATCTGCACTCTCAAGGAGTGGTGACATTATCTGATTAGAAGATCAAAATTTGAAATTTGGACAAACTACAAAAACTTAGAGTATTGGGAAAATCCACAAACGTTGTTGGCTAGACAGGCACATTGGCATGTGGTACTCCAAGAGTTTAATTATGTTATGGTGTATAAACTGGGAACTACCAATTCCCAGGCACTACTGGTTAGATAATGACCTTTTACTCAATTCACAAAACAAAGTATTTATTCCTCCATCTTTATGTACTTCTCTTATTACCATCTGTCATGATTCTCCAATTGCCAGACATGGCAGTCAATAATGGACTTATTCGCTGGTAGCCTGGCAATTTGCTTGGCCAACCATGTGAAAAGATATTTATGTTGCACGCAGTGATTGCTTACTGTGACATCTTGTCAGTCCCACTTGTCAGTCACGCTACTTACTTGTCAGTCCCGCTTCCCCCACTTGTCAGTCACGCGTGTCAGTCACACTGTGCCTTTGTTGTTCCTGTCAGCCACATTGTGGCGCTCTATTGATATGTATCGTTGTTAGGTACTCGTCCTATAAGTATCTGCGAGTCCAATGTCCCTTCTCTTTAGTGTCTGACATTGGACTCCAGGTATGTGATG
>JBBPLX010001143.1:0-11053 GCA_038090015.1 Leccinellum albellum
CAATACACCCCCCTTTTCTTCCAGCATACATAGCACTGTCCATAATGTATTTTGTGGGTGTATTAGAGGTAGTTTGTAGAGTTGTAGCTTACATATGCACCACAAATCACTTAATTTGGTGCAGATGTGGCCAAGATATAACTGATTTCAGGGTAGATGTCATTTTAAAGTAGATTATCATTGAAGTATGTGTTAGTTTGAACTTAAACCACTTATGATAATGTGAAAATTGTCATTCACAATGTTTTTACTACACATAGTAGTGGCTGATTGCTTCCATATACACTTGATTTTGATGTCATGAGCAAAAGGTGCAAAACTGTTGCAATGGTATTGGTGTTTTGAAATAGATGTATCTTTGCAGTATGTAAGTGAAATCACATGACCCTGGGGACCAAGTTGTAGCTAAGGGTTTTTACTTTATTTGTTCCCACCAAAGCAAAGTGAAATTCCCACAATTGATTGTGGGGTGCTTCATGCCCTGGTTTGGGGTTAGGCATTGCAATGGTTTTGCACCTCACTGTAATAGCACTTCTCATGCCCTAGACAGCACATGATACATTGATTCCATATACAGGTAGTAGTATGTTATGTTGGATGGTATGTATTTGTGTCTAAACTGTGTGCAAAATTTATGCTACCATATGAATATATATTTAATCAGTTGCAATTGGTGTCATATGGTATGAGTGCTATTTTTTGATCAAAAAATAAAAAATCTTCATTCTTATTTATATTTATCAATGTACTCATTCCACCACTGATACCCATGGTACCCACAGGTACCCATACCCACGACCCACAGTGGGTTACCCATACCCATGCAGAACCCTACCCACAACAGTTCTCAACATGAACAGCTTTGTATTATGCTCTATACAGAAATTCAATCTCTGTTGGTTCTAGATTTCATATAGAGTACATTTTTGTCTAGTACCCTTGTTCAATTACCTTTATGATTTCTACTAGTGTCACACAATGTAACATTTGTGCACACTATGTTTGCAGCTTCTTAATGACAACTACTTACCTTAGCTTGAAAAGAGCTCTATAGCTTGTATTATGTGAGTCCAGTTAACCATAAGCTGAGAAACACTAGCACTGCTACGTGCGGGATAAATTACAAGCCTTTTCATATGTTTCATAACCTCGCACACGAACTTGATTAGAATTACGAAAACAGTTTATTGACAGACGTGTTCCCTTCCTGGTGCTTCTTTAGCACCTTGGCAATCGCAAATTCGAAATCCTCCTGTGTCACATGTTGCCGTCGCTCCCGCAAAGCATACATGCCTGTTACCCGTTAGACGAGTACCTTAAATACTAGAGTAGGAGCCTGACTCACCCGCTTCGGTACAAATGCCACGAACTTCTGCCCCAGAACATTGGCCCATCTTTTCAGCTAGTGATTTCAGGTCGATGCCCCGTTGAAGCGACATCTAAAGTCCTCAGTCAACAATATACCATCACATTACACGCCAGGAGTCTGTTACCTTGCGCGAGTGAATCCGAAGAATGCTCACGCGCGCCTCGGGTCCCGGCGGCGGAAACTCAATCTTACGGTCGATCCGACCCGGTCGCAACAACGCCGAGTCTAGAATGTCTGCCAATAAATGTATCAGACAGTATGTCTAGCGACCGCACTAGTTAGACTCACCTATCCGATTCGTCGCCATGATCACCTTTATGTTTTTCGTTGCTTCGAACCCATCCAGCTGGTTCAGCAGCTCAAGCATTGTGCGTTGAACCTCCGAATCACCGCCGCCCGACCCGCTCTCCCCTCTCGAACTGCCGATCGAGTCGATCTCGTCCATGAAAATGATACTTGGGGCATGCTCCCTTGCCATCACAAACAGTTCGCGGACCATCCGACTACCCTCTCCGATATACTTTTGCACTAGTTCAGACCCCGAAACACGGATGAATTTGCAGTCCGTATGATGCGCAACGGCGCGCGCGAGGAGCGTCTTTCCCGTCCCGGGGGGTCCGTACAGAAGCACTCCCTTGGGCTGCGCGATCCCAAGCGCCTCGAAGAGCTCGGGGTGCTTGACGGGTAGCTCGATGACTTCTTTGATCTCTTTGATCTGCTTGTCGAGCCCGCCGACCATCTCGTACGTGCTGTCGGGCACTTTTTCGACCAGCATGAGAGAGACTAGTGGGTCGACTTTGTTTGGCAATATTTTGTGTATGGTATAAGTGTCCGAGCGGAGGGCGACGCGTTGCGAAGACGTGAGGGCTGAGACATCGATTTCCGAGTCAAAATCGACGACTGGGTAGAACGGGAGCGGAATGAGTAAGTTAGAGACGATCGGGAAGGGCGTGACACGCACTATACTTTCCCTCGGGCTGGACCTTGACCAATACCTTCTTCTTGCCCATCACTTTGACGACTTCGCCGACATAACTAGCCGGCTCATGGAGGAGTTGGAGCTCCTCTCGAAGCAGCCTCACTACGATATTCTGTCATGATTGTTCGCGTGATTGGCAATCGCACACACCTCGAGCATTGAGCGCGTTCCGCTGGGCCTCCAGACGGCGTAAGTTCTGGGTCTTTTCGTTGACGAGAATTTCAGCTGACTCTATCTTCGCCTGGTAGTACGACTGGACGCCGGGAAATGTGGGGACGCGCATTGTTAACGTCGTTGATGAAGAAGGAATGACGCAAGCCAAGGGATGAATTTATTTCCCACAGTCGACCTTGTCGTCTCACTACTGTACCTACACATATGAAGATTCCCTTTGACGTCATACTTTCTCAGTCTTTTAAAAACAATGCCTGATACACGTCCTGAGCCTCGTCATCCTCCCCGTTGGTTATCGACGTCGAGCACTCGATCGTGTGGATCTAGTCTTCAAACGGAAAGACGTACAGACGCCTGATTAGAAGTCCGATAGTCTTGTAGCCTGTACGTTGTGATTTCGGACGTGGCTGTTAGTAAACCGCAGATGTTGTGAAGTATATGTGGAGACTGCGGTGCAGCAATACCTACTGAGGGTTTTTATCTCGGGTGAACAGTTTCCTTAACACCATCTGATTTCGATGTCATTCCTGGGTTGGACATATGTAGAACGGTCAACACCCTATCTATACATCTTCCAATATTATCAGCAGGAGGGGAGGTGGCACGCACGACATATCAACTTGACGACATGAAAGGAGTGGATGCAGTAGAATCGATCTCCATCTCTACTGTCTGTTCAGAAGGGGTATTATCGACACTCGCAACTTTGTGAGCGAAATGTGCTAGCTCCCTCCTAATGGAACGCAATCATTTCAAGTACCTGTCCAGTAAAACGTTTTATAATTACCGTTTATGATCCCTTAGCTTCTCTAGCATCGAGATGAGTTCGTCTTGTTGTTCAAAGTTCAATTCACCACCGGGAAGGGCAGTGGCATAATCTCTAGCCTGAGCTAATGTGCCCTTCAAGTCATTGGTCTACCATACCGTCGTCTTAGATGCATTATGCTGGCGAGGATATACGCTCACTGCTTGCAAAAGTGCCTGCTTTGCCTGCGTTGTGACGACTCCCTCGGAGCTTTGTGCATGTTTCAGAACAGCGACCAGATTCGGGATGGTACTGGAGAAGAGATGCGTTGGGATGGAGGTCTCCATGCGAGCTGCGTCGTGGCTGTGTTATAGTCCACATCTTTACCTTCCACTTCTTCGAAATGTCAAGTCAGTCGAACCTGGACGTAAGCTGGTCACAACGGCATTTCGCTAGTCTCCTTCAGTCCATCTCACCGATCTGCCTCAGAAAGCCATCGAAATTGTCCAGCGTGCCATCGACGAAGATGTCAAGCAAAACTACGCAGAGTCGTACAAGCAATACATGAACTCGCTCGACTACTTTATGCTTGCTCAGAAATGTTCGTCTTTTCCAAACGCGCTGACTGGCTACTCACGATATGTGCCACAGACGAGAAGAACGAGAAATCGAAGCTCTTGATCCGAGCAAAGGTCGAGGAGTACCTGACACGCGCCGAAACGCTGAAAAAACACATCCAAGCACAAGACGAGAAGCGATCGCGCAAGGCCGTCAGCGCCAACGGTTCCACGGCCGTCGGTGGCGGTGGCAAAGGCAAGGAAGGCGGTGACGACGATCAAGATCCTGAGCTCAAGAAACTCCGAGCCGGCCTCTCGAGCGCCATCCTATCCGAGAAACCAAACGTGAAATGGGACGACGTCGCAGGCCTGGAGGGCGCTAAAGCCTCTTTGAAGGAAGCCGTCATTCTCCCCATCAAGTTCCCCCACCTCTTCACCGGGAAACGTACGCCGTGGAAGGGCATCCTCTTGTATGGCCCTCCTGGGACGGGCAAGTCGTATCTTGCAAAGGCGGTGGCAACGGAAGCCAAGAGCACGTTCTTCAGTGTGAGCTCCAGTGATCTCGTCAGTAAATGGCAAGGAGATTCAGAAAGGCAAGTTGATCCAACGCATTTCGCCCCCATTCCTTTTTGATGACCATTTCCTCTCAGACTAGTCAAGAACTTGTTCGAGATGGCTCGAGAGAACAAGCCCGCCATTATCTTCATTGATGAGGTAGACTCTCTCGCGGGTACACGCAACGAGTCCGAGTCGGAGGGGTCGAGACGCATAAAGACGGAGTTTCTCGTTCAGATGAACGGCGTAGGCCATGATGACACTGGCGTCCTCGTCCTCGGCGCGACCAACATACCCTGGCAACTTGACTCAGCCATCAAGCGTCGTTTCGAGAAGCGGATATACATCCCGCTCCCCGGACTAGAAGCTCGCAAGCGAATGTTTGAAATCCACATAGGCGCTACCCCATGTCAACTAGAAGCAAAGGACTATCGCACCCTGGCAGAACGCACGGAAGGGTAAGCTGCTCGAAAAGCACGGTATTTCTTGTTTTCATCCGCGGAACTTCCAGGTACTCTGGCTCTGATATTTCGATAGTGGTGCGTGACGCACTCATGCAGCCGGTGCGCAAGGTCGTATCCGCAACACACTTCAAGCCTGTCCCTCCAACAGCTCCATCGGACAAGGCGAAGTGGACGCCTTGCTCACCCGGAGACCCCGAGGCGGTAGAAAAGTCATGGTCTGAAGTAGAATCAGACGAATTGGTTGAACCGCCGCTCAAGATACAAGATTTTATCAAGAGTCTAGAAAGCACTCGACCTACTGT
Organism: Leccinellum albellum; assembly: GCA_038090015.1. NCBI lineage: Eukaryota > Fungi > Basidiomycota > Agaricomycetes > Boletales > Boletaceae > Leccinellum > Leccinellum albellum. The sequence goes on from JBBPLX010001143.1 coordinate 5,146, forward strand.
CACGGAGGCCGACATCAAACGGCACGACGACTGGACGAAAGAGAGCGGTAAGGCATCATATGTCATTGAGAAACCCTGACGCTCATTCACCCCTTCGCCACAGGGAACGATGGTGCATGACAGGATCGTCGATCATGTGTCACTACATAGCCCCATAATCTATACCTTCGCATCCATTTTACAGCTCTTTTGGGAATACCATTAGGTTCCTTGCGTCATTAATTATGGTTGGATCGGCCCTGCATTCTCTCAACCGATGGATGATAATGTCGGACTATAGTAACTACTTACGATAGGCATGGCATCGGGAAAGCATATATGATTACCTCGCGAAGCGCAATGTGTAGGATAACATCTAGAGTATTCGTACCCACGACATAAAACATTGAATTACCCCACGTGCCAGTACAAGGTTCATCCATTACGATCATATGATGCATTCAACTGAGCCTGTGCTTGCTGCATTGCATGCGCATGTACATGCGTTGGCTTAGCAACAGCGTGACATACTTGGATGTCGCGTATCCATGGATGGACCATGACCTCTTCGATGGCCACCCGATGAGATGGGTTTGGTTCGAGCATCTTACGAATCAAGCTCCTACAAGCTCGGGGGCTCAAGTGATTAATAGTCGATGGATAGATAGGGTCTTTCTCCTTCTCCTTGACAGGGGTGGCGCAGGCGTTGACATAAGCGGCATAGAGGGCGTCGGACAGTTGGGCGACACGCCAGGGCATTTCTTGGAAATGGAGGCAATAGTAGACGATACCACAAGCCCAGATGTCGACGAGACGGGCGTCATAAGCTATTAGTCAAGGGAGCGGAGCCATGGATCAGGCTACCTCTTGGAAGAGAGCAGCCAGCTGCTTACGTTGGCCCACCAAAAACTGCTCTGGGGCGATGTAAGGTTCACTCCCACAAAGGCCTGTCGACATGTGAACGGTAGCCTCCCAGGGAAGACGATAGACGGTTGATGCGCCATAGTCCCCGATCTGAGAAGAAGTGAAACATATTGCTACAAGTGTGTCAAAAGCACGTACCTTGAGATGGCCCTTGGTGTCGAAAAAAAGATTCTCTGGTTTGATATCGCGGTGGGCGACACCTTGACTATGTAGATATGAGACGCCAGTGAGGATTTGCTTGAAGCAACATTCGACCTCGCTGGGGGACATGCCTCCCTTCTTGATGGCAGCGTATAGATCCCCTCCTGGACAGAATTCCATGACCTCGCACCAATGCTGACTCTCGTCCTGAACGAGATCCACCGTCTCTACGATGTTGACGTGATGCAGGGTGGAAGAAATGCAAAATTCTGCGGTAAGTTTCTTGACGTATTCTTTCTCTGATTCATTCTTGCGACGTTTACGGAATTCCTGGGAGAGGGTGCGTGGGCAAAGGGATGAGCAAAGCTGTGATTCGAACCATACCTTGACAGCATAAAGCTTTTCCTCTGATCTGTCCCACTTGTGAGCAAGGCGGACGACGGAGGTAGCGCCCTTGCCAATCGCGACCTTTTGGCAGACGCCATACTTTTGTGCGAGGCTGGCTGTGCTATCGCCGGTGACGGATCTCCGCTCTCCGTCCGAATCGGACTTTTTGCTGCTGCCGGTGGACCTGGCGGAAGACTTGCGTGACAGCTTCGGTGCGGTGGAGATGAGGTCTTTGAGGGTGAATTTCTGTCCTCCGTCCGAGTGGGAGCTGGAAGCGGTTCTGGGACGTTGTTGGTTTGATTGGGGAGATAATTTAGCCTTTGAGTGGGCGTTCTGCGGCTCGGGAGGAGATATGTTGCCACCGTTCATGCTTGGAGCACGACTTGGAGCTTGACTTGTTGGACGTGTGGAGGGACGACTCCAGCTGTCGCACTCTGAGGGGGAGGGTGGGGTATCTACAGAATCTGGGATGGCCATTTGTAAGGAAAAGATTAAATCGTCATCGGCATGTTGGAAAAGAGCAGGGATCGATTCTCTACGGCTGATGCGGGCAGGGTGAAAGAACCGGGGGCGGATGACTAAGCGAAGACCCTAGTACTACGTCGCCATGGACAAAAATACACCAGCGAATAGCAATTTAGTCTTGACATCAAATCACGTGACTGTACAGTTCCACCATACAAGGTTTGGTGGCTGTCAGCCACCCACACACCATCCGTTCCCTTCTCCACCCCGCGCTCAGTCTTTTCCCAGATGGTCAACTTACGCTCTCAAAAACGGCTCGCTGCCGCCGTCGCCGGTGTCGGCAAGCGCAAAATATGGCTTGATCCCGCCGAGCAAGCCGAGATCGCTAATGCCAACTCCCGCTCGCACGTCAAGAAGCTCATCAAGGAGGGCCGTGTCATCGTAAAGCCCACTGTCATTCACTCCCGCGCCCGCACACGCGAGCTTCTTGCTGCAAAGCGCAAAGGTCGTCACACCGGGCCTGGTAAGCGGAAGGGTACCGCCGAGGCTCGTCTGCCTACCAAAGTTCAATGGATGCGGAGACAGCGGGTCTTGAGGCGGCTGTTGAGGAAATACAGAGATGCAGGCAAGATCGATAAGCATCTGTAAGTCTCTTACCTACTTCGAGCGTTCTGCAGTCCTTGATCACACACCACTTCAGTTATCACTCGCTGTACCAAAAGTCAAAGGGTAACGTCTTCAAGAACAAGCGTGTACTCATGGAGTACATCCACAAAGCCAAGGCAGAAAAGAGCCGCACCAAGGTCCTCTCGGATCAGATGGAGGCCCGCCGTGTCAGGAACAAGGTGCACCATCTCAGACCCTTTTATCACTGTTACTTAGACAATTTACCCAGGCTGCTCGGGAACGCCGTGCAGATCGTCTGGCGCAAAAGCGCCAAGACATTCTTGCTGTGGAACAAGAGCCCGCTCAGGAGTAAATGGAGTTCCTGTTGTATCCTATACGCCATACTTGTCACGCATCTCACGCTTTACGGGTTTTATATACAACATGCCTTCTCCGTTTTCGAACAGAAGTAATATTCACAGTAACACATGCGCTAAGCTCATGCACATCCCCTTGACTCGTCGCTCCTTTGCCACCGCTTCCACCAGCTCCCGTGTGATCCCAATCTGCTCCCTAGTGCCGTCAAGTTGCACGTGTGACAGTAGGCCGCACTCATTTAAAGCAAAGGCAGCATCCTCAACCCGAAGGTTAGTTGCGCGAGCAATCTCTGCCAGCGTGCATCGAACTACTACATGAGACGTCGCACTGCCGTCTGCATTTGATATTGTCTCGATCCGCCGCAGTTCACTGAGCGCTTCTGCGACAATATTAATGAACATCGGCTCCACAACACGAGTAAACGTGTACAGACCATCAAATTGTTGAGGGTTCAATACGACTTCAGTGACTTCGCCATCCCACCCCTTTGGCCGTTTCCTGCGAATCACGTTGTCTTCGCTTGACTGTACTTGCGACATGTCTGCCATCCATTGGTCCGTAGTCACTTGCAAGTATTCAGGTGGCAATACCGTTAACAGACGTCTAGCGCTAGGGTTGAGTGGAAATGCTTGCCGGTGGTCGCGAGTACATACCGGAAGAATCGTACAAGTGTAGCAACCCAATACGTGAGATAACTGCGCAACCCTAGGTCTGACAGCGGTCGTTCCGGGGTTCCGACCTTTCCTGCTCTGCGAGATAGCTCGTAACCTAACAGCGTAAAAGTGAGAACTAAACGGGAGGACGGCGACATACTAAATTCTATCATAAGCATTCCGTACCCTTTGCGCTGGTACGGAGGCAAGACGATTATGCATGCAAGATTGTAGTCGTCGTAAGAGAATTTTTCCTGAAACCGTGGATCAGACCAAGAATGTTAGATCGTCCATTCCAAGACAACCTTTGAAAAAAATCCCAGTACATGGTCTCGTTGTGAATCAGCATCCGTCAGTATGTAAAACAGAACTGTAGAAATTGAGGCTCGGAACGTAAAGACGGAACCATGTACTCACAGTTATCGCAGTCAAAGAAGAGCGTTTTCACATCGATGAAGAGCTTGCCGAAAAGCGACAAGTTCTGACAATAGAGCTGCGTGAAGGATATGAGGATAGCACAGACAAACATACGCCATTTCGACCCACTTTTTCCTTCGCTCCATCCACCTCCCAGATGGTGTGTGCTCCTCGTTGGTAGACCTTCCTTCCAGGCGGATGTCTTTTGTCGCATTTTTTCTTGAAAGACGTCAACTTGGCTACTCATCTCAAAACCAGAAGCAGTATGCTTACCGCATGTAATTCCCATATCAATCCCTCTGGCATATACTTAAAACACCGTTCGCACACCCATAAGACGGACTTTTCGCTCGTCAAGTAAGGCCGTGTGAGGCCACCAGCGAGCAGATCAGAAGTTCGACCATGCGAGCGCCGAATGACACTCGGTGTTTTGGGAATTGGGGTAGAGGATCTACCTGGTGTCGCACTGGTCTCCTCGGCTTCTGACTCCATTAATGGATATGGGGAGAAGTACCTGCGCGTATTTCTAGCAACCTCATTTCCGGAGAGATACTGAATACGACTTGCCAAGTTTTGATTTGCCATTGTCCAAAGTTGACTTTATCAAAGTTCCTCTGCGCGGTGATCCGTTTATAGTGCTGAATATCAAAATCTTCCTCGGTCATGGTGTCCTGTGATGCCAGCGGGGTTGTTTGGGCGTCTGGGAATGTCGTCTCTGGCGAACAGGCTTCTAGCGGAGAATTGGCCGGTGAACCAGGACGACTAGTAGATTCTTCTCTCCTTCGCTTTCCGTTATTATTGTTCGTTCCTGATGGAACAGCATCCGAGTCTGGCTCGACGGGACGCAGCTCGGATTCTGGTATCCATTCGTCTAATCGTTTATCCGAGCCTTCATAATGAACATAGGCATGATGGTCGGCAGTACGATGCTGGAGGACCTGGACGAACTCTGTCGCGAATACCGGGGGGAGTGGTTTAGAACGTGGTCTGACGAATAACACAACGACGCACGGTCAATGCCATTCTTTCTCACCAAGAAAACCTCCTTGCCCGGGTTCCCCGCGTGCACTGTTTCAGCCATATGAAGCTTGGCAGTGGTTCTCGAAAACTAACTTGGAGGGTTTACAGCAAAGCTTGTCGGACCTGCAAGTTGTCATTCTGCCGTATCAGATTAAGTTTGTTCAGGACAGATTCAACCTTTGAGTCCTGCCACGACCTCACACATTGTACGCTCTGGAGTATACGACAATTTACATGACTTGCATTGCGTTTCCAAGTAGCATTGCACCGATGAGTCGAACCGAGACCTTTTAGTAACTCGCTCCACTGGCACTAGTACTACTGTGTAGTATTCTGCTGAGCCTTGGTGAAAAACCCAGGATTGCGCAGTCCGCGGTCATTTAATTATAGTAGACAAAGTGGCGGTGCTTGCTCGGTTCTGCCAATGCTAAAAGACCAGCACTGGCTGCCAGGCCCCCCAGATCCCCTCCCACGCAGGAACGCCTCCATAAGTATTTAAAAAAACCGATACCCGGGGTGCCCTTTTTTCTCGGAATTCGTCATGTGCCGAGCTGTCAAGAGTTCAATTATATTTGCAGTCGTCATCTGGTTGTCGTGTCTTCCTGCTGCATCTGCCGATGAATGCAGCTCGTAAGCCTCCCTCGAGTCGTGTTACTTCTCGTATCGTCAACTTAATAGCCTCCACAGACATGGTCACTGTCAATCGTCGCAACAATCAGCGATTACTGCCGCGGCTATTTGTGGTTAGTCTTTCTCACTGCGATGCCAAAATTTGCTCTAAATCACCACAGTGGTGGTCTTCGTCCTCCTGATCTTGATTGCCTTGGCTATTTGGTGGTGGCGGCGGCGGCAGCGGCTTCAGAGCAGGGACTCATCCGCCACCCGTACTGCCGCCGATGCTCCCCCGAACCGACCACCAAAACCTCAGTATTCACCAC